>CM035298.1:45443969-45461414 GCA_020226075.1 Hydropotes inermis
CTGCCAGGGGCTGTGGAGCAGGGCCTGGGCTGCCAGGGGCTGTGGAGCAGGGCCTGGGCTGCCAGGGGCTGTGGAGCAGGGCCTGGGCTGCCAGCCACTTGGCATCCCCCCCACTCCCTGGCCCTCCCATCCCCTTCCGGCCCCTGCCCTCGGACCCATGTGGCCTCTTCAAGGGTCACCCTAAGTCTAGCTTCTCTGCATGTCTGGCCAATAGGAAGCCGCCGGAGAGAACAGGATGAGGTGAGAGAGACAGCTTGATTCCTGGGCTTGCCAGGCCAGGGAACCGAGGCTGCGGCACGTCCGGGGCAGCCCTGTCCCTCTGCCACAACCGCAGCCCTCCCTCTGGGGTCTGGCCACGCCCCTTCCTGGACCCCTTGGGGCCCGGGAGGTCCTGGCTCCCCTGCGGCCCGCACTGTCCACGGCTGGTTTCCTGACTCCATCCTCTCCATCACCTGCTGGCGTGGTGCCCCAGCCCCGACCCTGGGTCCCACCATTCTCTCTGCTGAGGGCCCACGTGGAGCCTTGGCCTGGGACCCCCTCACCCTCTTCTCCTTGCTTCACTCCTCTCTGCCTGTCCCTGCCCAGCCTCGCCTCGGGCACCAGGCGGATGAAGATGTCCAGGCTAGTCCGCCCTTGGTCCCTGATAGGTTGAGGGTCCGTGGTCAGCCTCACTCTCACACCCCTGGACACCTGAGTAGCCCCTCCTGCCCTCCTCCTACCCGCTGTCTCCTTCTCCAGACCATTCTCCGAGTGGCCTTCAAGGGACTCTGCTCCCCTCTGAAATGAGAGCGTTGTTACCCCAGCAGACACCCAGCTCCAGATGGCAGTCCAGAACCTGTGCTCACCTCCCGTCCCCTCTGAGAGCCACAGAACCACAGTGACAATGACACGCCCTCAGGAGGAGAGTGCTTAGGAGCGGCATAGGTCACCAGCCAGGGGGAGGTGTGGATAAATGTCTAGATGGTGGAAGAGAGGCACGTGGGTTGATGGATGGTACAGAACGGAGATCAGAGCCTGAAACCTGCGGGAGGGGCCGCAGGAGGAGGGTGAGCCCACAGCCCGACAGAAGCACGCGGTAGTGCTGGGCTCACGGTCTGCAGGGGAGACGGAGGCGGGGACCCCTGTCCCCCAGCCCCACCCATTTCCTCACTTAGAGGGCAGGCAGGCTGCTCGGACCCCCAGGGAATAAAACACTCCCTGGGTGAGATGTGCTAGCAACAGAATTGTCCTTCAGGGGACACCAGTTGTCCCCCACAAATCCTTTCCAGCTCCTGGAAAGGCCAGTCCCAAAGCAGCTTGTTGACATTCCCCTAGAGCTAAGCTTCCAGGGGACGTGGCTCATCTGCCCAGAGGAGAAACAGCTCTGACATGACAGTAGGGGAAACTCACTCCAGTCAGCCAGGTGCTCCCTCCTAAACGGGGAACATCGCCGAGATCCCCAGGCGGGTGGAGCAAGAGCCGGTGAGGGAAAAACTGACCCCAGAGGAAACAGACACTGAAGGAGTCCTAAGCATGTTCAGAATCGCGAGAGCATAAGGTGTGTTTCTCATGCATCTGGTGTGAGAAAGTTAACCAAGGGTGTACTCCAGCAAAAGCAGGGAGTAAGACCAAGACAGAAAAAGGTGTAGAAGCTGAGGATCAGGGAGCCCGACTCTGTGCAGGGGTGAGGCAAGCCCCAGGGCAGCACTGTGTCCTAGGCGGTCCCGTCAGGCGCTGGTCTACACTGGAGCAGAGAGCAAAGTCTACAGAAAAGGCAACTTGCAGAATGGATGTGATGACACAAAAGTGACCATTTTTAGGGAGGAAATGACGGTGTAATAAAGCACATGTCTAAAAACAAACGCCACTGAAAACTGCAGGAAAAGAAAAAAGCTGTGCTAGAGCTTTGGGGAAAATTGACAAGTGACAAGACATTGAGCAATTAGTGGATGGTGAGGAGAAAGAATGCATTTGCCTTGGGATTGCAGGAAGGGTCCTTGAAAATCCAGGGGCTGTGACAAAGGACCGATGGAAAGGGGACCTCGTCTCAGCACAGGCCGAGGCCAGCTCTGAATGGTGTTTACACCGTCAGAACAATCCAAACGTTCTTCCCTGGTTTTCCCATTTCTAACCCGGCCCAGGGTCAGGCGTGGTCACAGGGTCTGCTGTGAACATCAACTGCTTTGACAAAGTAAAAATAAACCGTGTCACTGGCAGAAGGGGACACAGAACAGGGGCACCAGCTTGCAGATATTCTTGTCCATTCCGTCCACTTGTCTGTCGGTGGCTTCCCTCCATCTCCACCAGAACATGAGCCCCACCCAGGAGCCCCGCCCAGGAGCTCCCCTCCCGCCTGGGCCGCCACACAGAGCCTGGGAACAGGCGGCTGCTTGGTCACTATTCACGGCCGACGGGACCACACCAGTGCAGTGGCCACCAGGCTCCCGGGGGAAGCCGGTCACCACGGCATCCCATGATCTCAAGTCCCACCCAGCGCCAAAGTCCGTGCCAGGCTCCCCACTTCAGGGGCACCCGACGTCTCTCCCCGTGAGTCTGCCCCCATCCCCTCCCCAGTGCCTCCTCTTTGCCATCTGCCCACAGCTGGACCTTCTCCTCCAGGGGGACTGGGGGTTCCACAAGGGCACCAGCCCCCACTCGGGGCTTCTAGGAGCTCAGGGCAGTTCCTGGCAAATAAGTGGTGCTCAAAATCCATCTGCCAACTGGTTGGTTTCTAGGAAGTTGGTTTGTCCGCTGAGAACCTGGTAAAGTCATCAAAGCCTCAGACTTCGCTTCAATCAAGGGAAAATTGGGGCCCGGTTGTTGAGTCAAGTTTTATGAAAATAATCGGGTGTAGGTCCCACACCTGTGGTTGAGAACAGGGTGAAATTCTGTATCCCCCCACCTCCAGGAGTGGCCCTTGTTCCCACTTAGGGGGCGCTTGAGTGGACACCTGGTTTGTAGCCTTTGCTCTCTTTTCTGGTCACCGACCTCTGGTCCCCTGGTTTGGGAGTGGCCAATCCCCACACCCCCGTGGTCTCTGAGTAGGTGCATGGCCTAGACCTCACTCTCCATCCGCTGAGGTGATTAGCATAAGTGGATCCATCAGAATCTTCTTCCCCAGGGCTGCAGAGCTGGGGTGATGGGGGGACCATCACACATGTCCTAAGCGGACAGCAGCCTGCACTGGGCAGAGAGTCTCTGTGCCGTCCCCAGACCCTCAATGACATGAGCCCTTAAAACCTCAGGCTGCATTTGGCCTTGGCATTCACAGCCAAGAGGTCGTGGTGGGCACGTGCTCGGGAACACCATGCTGGGGGACGCCCCTCCGCGGGGACCACAGTCATCCCCACCTTTCACGGGGACCTCTCACTCTCTGGCTTCAATGATCCAGTTCATCAAGTCCCCATCTACGGTGGGCACCGAGAAAGCCTGTGTCCTAGTCACTCAGCCATGTCCGACTCTTTGCGACGTCGTGGACTGTAGCCCGCCAGGCTCCTCTGTCCATGGGATTCTCCAGGCAAGAACACTGGAGCGGGCTGCCAATTCCTCCTCCACGAGAGAGGCTGGCACCAGTAAATAGCAAGAGTGGTCACCCACGGTCCCCGTGACCATTCGCGGGTCCGTGCCGTGGGAACCGAGCTGCCCGCGGGCGGGCTCGGCTGTGGCTACGAGCCAGGATGGCAGTCACGGCCACCTCGTGGGGACCTGCTCTGTGGCTGTGCCTGAAACTCCTCGCCTGATCCCTAAAGCCCCTGCCCTTCGGCCTCAGGCGGGTGAGGACCTCAGCTTGCAGTCTCCCCTGGGCTTGAACCCAGATCCCTGACCCCGCCTGTGTCTCTCCCAGGGGCTCTGTCTCAGACATCCACCTGCAAGGCCAGGAACGGGGCTGGTTTTCACCTGGATGTTGGGTGACGAGACATGTGAGGGTCCCCAGACCCTGCTGGCTCTGGCTGGAGCAGGTTGCTGCGCCCAGATCGAGAGCTTTCAAACCACGCCGGTCAGTCTCAGCCCCGCCGTCTGCGTCTCCACCACGGTCCTCGGCTGCAGGCTCCTAAGGGCTTTTTATGATCTCCTGAGATGTCTCAAGAGGCACACGAATTATCTGAGCTGACAAATTTCCTCTCCAAAGCTACACTTGCAGAGCTTTCAGAAAGAGCGAACTGGGACTGTCTTTATTTTCCTCAGCGGAGGAGCTGAGGGTACAGAGCCGTCTGCTCTGGACCTGCAGGCTTCCCTGTGGAGAGGCGCCCGGAGGCCCGGGTTCACTCGTCAGCGCTGAGTCTGAAGCGTGACTGTGTTCGGGCAGCAGGAGGGGCTCGGGTGGCCTTTGGCCCGCTCCCACCACTAATCCGGGCGGGCCCGGCCCTGCTCTGCTTTCCGAAGCGCCTCTGTGGTCCCCCTCTGTGCCGAGCCCGTCTGGTACACAGCGTACCCACCAAGGGCTCCGCCCCCAGCACACGGGCGAGGCCTGCAGCTGTCAGCTTGCCCAGGCCCCCGCTCCGGCCTCACCTTCCCCAGGACGGAGCCCGCTGGCCAGTCCTGCCGGGACCAGTTCTCACCCGAGGTGTGGGCCTGCTCCCTGGAGCTCCAGCCCAGACCACCCGGGAGCCAAATCCTACCATCCCCAGAGTGTACCACCATCTCTGCCCAGAGATGCTCCCAGGAGGGCGGGGGAACACCTACGTACACTGTGCAGTGGGAAGGTTTCTGTAAGCCCCCAGCCCACGTGTAACCCCACCCACACATCTAACCCTCCCCCCGTTTAACCATCCCCCCACATCCATCTACCCCCCAGCTGCGTATCCAGGGCCTCAGCCCTCACTCCCGCTGCCCCACACCCCTGCCTGCCGTGGATGTCCCCTGGTTGTGGGGGGAGCCCGGGGTGGCCGCGGGGAGCTCTGCTACAGGGGCTGTGGCCCGAAGCGTGGGACACCCTGTGTCCTGCGAGGCGGTGGAAGGAGCCCGCCACGTGGGGCGGGGAGAGGGGGACCCCCGCCTCCGCGGGGCTGCCCGCTGCTGTGTCACACACGTCGCTCGCTCTCCAGAGCAGTGTCAGGCTCACGGCAAAGTGAGCACAGAGACTCCCTGTAGACTGCCCCCCACCCCCCGGCATCCACGCCAGGTGTGACGTTTGTAAACGCCTGGCCTGTCTGTGTCTCCTGTGTCAACACGGATGGAACTATCCTGAACCCCAAGGAGCAGGGACAGAGGACCGACGGGGTGGGGGCCAGTCTCGGGTGGCGCTGTCAAGGCCCAGCGGCCCTGGAGGCTCTGGACCGAGGATGCCCTGCAAGACGGCCCCCCTGGCGGATGCAGGCGAGCGGGAGGGAGCAGTCCCTGGGGCGCAGGAGCACACCAGAGCCAGGGGGCAGAGGGGAAGGGCCCCGACACTCCCACTTGTTTCTCGGTGGGAGGAGGGTCTGTGTGCCCGCTGGTCATTGAGGACCCGAGCGGCACAAGAAGCTGGGGTGGGAGGGTCACAGCATCTGACCTGGAGGTGGGAAAGAAAGAACCCCAACCTGAGGGAGAGGGGTGCTGTGAGAGGCAGTGGGAGGGCGAACACAGGGTCGGCATGGCCTCGGGGGGCTGAGACGAGGCCCCAGGTGCCCCCCGCATCCCGTGCACTTCAAGGCCCTCCCAGCCTCCTGAGGGCCGGGTGAGTGGGAGCTGTATGTTCAGGGCGTCAGTGATCGAGCTTCATGCTTTTCAAAGAGGAATTCAGCAAGAGGCACGCTGACTCGGCCGTGTAGGAATCCCGAAGCCTCGCACATTCCTGGGCCCCGACTTCCTGTCCTGTGGCGGCTCTTAGCGGCTGTCAGCTTGGGGCTGATGCTAAACCTCAAGCAAGAAGGATGAACTTTCAGTCCCAACAGCCGTTGGCACCTCCGCCTCGGAGATCTCACGGAAATCGGATGATCAATTTTTTCACTGCCTTTAATGGAACATTATTTCCCTCTCCTTTGAAATCCGTTTCACCAAAGCCAAGGCTTTAGAAGAGGTTAAAGAGCGATCGAAACACCAGGGGTGGCGTCAAGCAGCATGCAAGAGAGACTGACCACCGGGGGCGGGGAGGCACCAGGCAGTCGGGAGCCATGGATGGTTCTGCGACCTCGGGAGAGAGCAGGGCCCATGCTTTCCTGGCCAGCCCCTGACACGGGGGCTGTGTAAGCACCAGCACGTAGCTGTGAGCGCGCGCGAGTGGATGGATGGATGAGGGGGTGTGTAGGAGCTGGGCCATAAAAAAAGCTGAAGAGTCAATGCTTCTGAACTGTGGTGCTGGAGAAGACTCTGGAGAGTCCCTCGGACTGCAGGGAGATCCAGCCAGTCCATCTTAAAGGAGCTCAGTCCCGGGTGTTCACTGGAAGGACTGATGCTGAAGCTGAAACTCCAATACTTTGGCCACCTCATGGGAAGAGCTGACTCATCGGAAAAGACTCTGATGCTGGGAGGGATTGGGGGCAGGAGGAGAAGGGGATGACAGAGGATGAGATGGTTGGATGGCATCACCGACTCAATGGACATGAGTTTGGGTGAACTCCAGGAGTTGGTGATGGACAGGGAGGCCTGGCGTGCTGCAGTCCACGGGGTCGCAGAGAGTCGGACACAACTGAGCAACTGAACTGAACTATAAAGCCTGCTAACTCCCTCACGGCGTGATGATGCTTGCTTTGCCTGCCTCACAGGTGGGAACGGAGGATCCAGTGATGCCAGAACTCTCCCAGGGAGCCCTGTGACTGCCTGGATCTCCTCTGGGGGCCCCAGAGGTGGTGGGGTCTCCCACCCTGGCCCAGGCACCGCAGGGGGTGGCAATATTAAGAGCATCCCAGCTCGGTCCACGCCGAGTGGAGGCTGGTTCAGTCCTACCATGGAGAAGCTGTTTGGGGGCAGGCTGGGGACAGAGCGCGTGTGCACAGACAGCCCCGCGCAGGGTGGAAGGCTGTAGAAGCAGGTGTCTGACCAGACAGGTTCTTCTGCAGGGTCATAAAACTCCTCCCCCGCGTTCATGGGTGCCCACCCCTGCCTGGGGGCGGGAACACAGGTGAGGTGCTACCCAGATGCCCACACTGGGGTGAAGGCAAGGGGAGTAGGGACACGACTTCTGACTCTGGCCTTGAAGTCAGACCGTCCTGAGGCTCCCGTGAGCGGCAAGGCCCTCCACCGTGGAGGGACGGGGACCCCCGCAAGAGGCTGGACACCACACCTGAGTCAATGTGGAGGCAAGATGCGGCAGTCTGCTGTGTGGGCAGACAGGAGCCCAGGAGGAGAGTCGGCTCGCCAGGTGAGGCCAGGGCACCCCGCGTGTGTTTCCCGGACATCACGGCGGTACGAGGAGATGGCCAGACTTGTGCCAGAGAACCAAGCTTCCCCCTTCCCTCCAACGAGTTCATGGAGGGAGCTGGAGCCAGGCGGAGTGGGGCGGCCCCCAGGGCTGGGAGGAGATGGGAAGCTGCTCTGCCTGGGCTGGGGGTCCTCCCTACACTGGGCCGGGCCCTGAGACCATGGCCAGAGAGGAGCCCTGGGCCTTAACCGGCTGGAGATGCAGGAAGCATGCATGGGTGCCCGCCTACTCTGCACGGCTCAGGGCAGGCAGGACGCTGCATCCGGCTTCTTCCTTTTCTGATTGTGAAAACAAGCCGGTCCCACCGCAGGAGCTGTGGGAGACATAAGAAAAGGCAATGAATGTGAAGCTCATCGGGACCCCCGCCCCCCTGAGCTGCTGTGGCCGCGGACATGGCAAGGGCGGGCTCTGGGAGGGGGCGAGCCTCCTGAGACCCGTGATGGGCCATTCGGCCCCCAGTCAATGCCAAGACTAAATGGAAAAGCCATGTCTCGAATCACGTGGTGAAAGGTATGAATGCAGGAGGAGGTGAGGTCCCTGAGACCAGCTAAGCGGTTCCGGACTCCCCGCGAGGTCTCCGGTGGCGAGGCCCCTACTGCCACCTTCAGCGACAATGGGGTGGGGGGACCGAGGGGCACGTGGCCAGTGTGTGGGCCTGTGGCTGACCGTGCTGCCAGGGCCCCGGGGCCCCTCACTGCGGGGTGGGCCTGGAGAGCAACCAGAGCTGGCCCCGCTGGGAACAAAGCCACGAGCATCCTTGAGGTCCGAGCGTAGGCCACTGCAGAGACCCTCCTCTGGGTTCACGGGGAGAAGGGAGGGTCTGCAGCCTGGGGGAGGGCAGTCTTGCCCCAGCTCACAGGCTGGCGGGGGGATGGCACCAGGACCCGGCCCTGAGCAGGGGTTCCCAAAGCCTGCATGTGGCACTCTCCCGGAGAAGACACTCCCTGGGTCAGCGGCCGTGGAGAACGATGCCTCCTGCTACCGCCGCGAGTCTCGCTCCCTGGATGAAAAGAGATGCAAGCCGCATCAGCTGGGCTTAAAGCCGAGGCTTCAGTGTTTTGACTTAAAAGCACTTAACCAGGGAGAAGCCTGCTCCTGTCGACCCAGCCTGCCTAGAGGCTGGTTTTCGTGTTGTCTGGCCTCTCTGCCCTCAAAGGGAGGGACAAGTAGTTGAGTCCACGGTAACTAATTCGAGGCCGTAAGCCTGAACTAATTCCATCCTGCGTCATCATCTTTGCGTCCTGGGGTCAAGGAGCTGAGGGAAGGCGTATTTTTCCTTCTCGGGCGTCTATAAGGAGCAGAGTCATGGAGGGGCTGCCCCAGGCTATGAGCCGCTCAGAGGCTGTCCTGAGCCTTCCCTGACAGCCTCACTATGGGGTCCACGGCCATGTCCTTCTCGAGGGAGCGTTCCAGCCTGGGGGACGGGAGCTGGCTGGAGGGGGCTGGGGGAATCAGCAAAGGAGGACAACCGATGGGTAGACTGTGGGCCTGGCACCCGGTGGCCGCAGCCTGAAGCTGGTCTGTGCCGCTGACCATCGGCCAAGCCACTCCGCTGTTGCTCAGCTGTTCTGTGCCTCGGTTTCTCTGTCAAACAGGAGTGGAAAATGAAAAAGTGAAGCCGCTCAGTCATGTCTGACTCTTTGCGACCCCATGGACTGTAGCCTACCAGGCTTCTCCATCCATGGGATTTTCCAGGCAAGAGTACTGTATCAGGTTGCCATTTCCTTCTCCAGGGGGATCTTCCCAACCCAGGGATGGAACCCGGGTCTCCAGCACTGCAGGCCGACGCGTTACCGTCTGAGCCAGCAGGGAAGCCCCAACGCGAGTGGGAACCACGCTTATCTCAGAGCTTGACACGTCAGGGTCTCCCGCCAGCCCGGCTCAGCTGCCTTCATCACTGTTGTCCTTACTAAGCAGCCCCGGTGGGTGGAGAGAGAGGATGCGCTCTCCGAGGCTGTGGCCCACCCGGCCGTGGCCTGACCATGTGGCCGGAGCATGGTCGCTACAGAGCCCAAGCCACACAGCCCTGGTCAGAGAGCTGGACCCCAAGCCATCCTTTTCCCCAAAATGCCTTTTGCAGCAAGCAGTCCACACATGAGGACGTGCCAGCCTGTGCAGACACGTTGCGGTTGTGACACGTTTTTAAATAACTTTCACTAAACTGTGCTCACCGCTCATCTCTTTTGTCGCTTCACACACTGCCTTTCATGGTTTGGGGGGTTGACTCTGCAAACGTAAACTGTTCCCTAGAAGCCTTCTCCAGGCCTCTGCCCACGCACGCATCAGGTGACAGACCTCCCGGGGCGACTGAGAGGGTCTCACTTGTGTCTACTGCACCTCGATGGCTGAGGGCAGCTCTTCCAGAAGCTGGGGTCACCGACCTCACGGCCGAGCGGGAGGATGGACCGGCCCGGGCAGGGGGTGCTGCCGAGCATCCCTGGAGGAGGCACTGGTCCCCACGCAGGCATCGCACGTGCGGCCCCTTATGTCACCCTTGCAAGAGCCCATAGGGAAAGCTCTTTCCCATAAGGAAGCGGGGGCTCAGAAAAGTGCCCGACGTGAAGGCCATCACTGTTTCCTCCATCCCTCCGTCTTCTTCCTCATCCCCCACCCCCACCCACCCACTGAGTTCTGGTCCAGCGGATCCTTGTCAGGAGGGGCCCAGCCTCCTCGGAGTACAAAGGAGGCTGTTCCCTTGGCAACAGGGTCCTTCTGCCTCCCTGGGCAGGGCTGACTGCCTTGCCAGAAACCCCCCCCGGAGCCCCCCCCATGCCCCCCACCCCGCCTTTGGGCACAGTTGAGCGTTGAAGGAGGCAGGCGCTGGGCCCCACCCTCAGGGGGCCGTGGGCGGAATTTTTAAGCTGAAGAGGTATTCTTAAAGAGCACCCGTGCAGCCTCTAAACCTCCTAAAATAATCGCAGTTAAGCAATTACTCGCTCTATAAAGGCGTCCGGAGGTGTTCCGAGCCCGGCCCCCGTTTTTCGGGATGAAAGCCGGCTGCTTTATGCTGCAGAGCCGTGCTGGGGGCAGCTCGGCGCTCCGGGCACCCCCCCCCCACAGGTGCTGCGTCCTCAGGCTCCGGGTGCGCTCTGGGGGCGCCCCCTCCCCTCTCCTCTCACCCCACCCACACCTCTCAGGCTCTCCTCAGGGAGCCCGAGGTGCGAGGAGCCGCAGAGGAGGGGCCGGTCCCAGCGGGGGAGGAGGACATCACAGAGCAGGAGCTGCCCAGCGCCGGGCCCCCGGGGCAGGCCCCTCATCCCGGTGTCCCCCCCACCCCACGCCTCGCAAAGCGCTTCCTGTGCGCGGACGTGTTGCGTCCACTGTGGATCACGGTGACCCCTGCCCTCAGGACAGCCAGCTCGTGGACGGGCAGACGGCCGTGAGCACCCCATGCCAGGCTGTGACGCGTCATCAGAGGGAGGGCCTGTCGAGATCTTGGGGACCCCCAGGGCTCTTCCTAGAGGAGGCAGGTGAATACAGATGACCACCACCGTGTGGCAAGCACCCTCCCCCCGTAACCTGGCCGATGGAGGGCGGCGGAGAGGGGAGTGTGCGTCCTGACCCCAAGCCTCTGGGCTTTATCTATTGAGAGCGTCGTCTGACCCCCCTGAGACCAGCCGAGGGGAGAGCGTGACCAGGCTGGACCGGGAGGGAGGCAGAGCACAGAGCCGACATAAGCCCGAGGCCTGGAGCCCTGCACACGCTCAGCTGGGAGCGGCCAAGCCCTGGCCCAGCGCAGGCTGGTAAGCAAGAGGCTCACACTGTCTGCGGTGAGCTGCGGAGTTTGGATGGTTTGTTACGCAGCATCACTGTGACCGGAGCTAACCCACACAAGGCAATGCCGATTCTGCAGCCTTGGGTCCAGCAGAGGGTGGCCGGGTTGGGCAGGGCTCCCCCTGCCCCCCGACAAAGGGAAGGATGAACACAGGGATGGGGTGTGCCCAGGCACCCCCAGCCCCACAGCTCCACCGGCGCTGCACACAGCTCCCACCCTGCCCAGCGCCCAGGGCAGGAGGCTGCTCCCTAGGCCCGTGACCAGGCCGAGCCAGCGCCTCCTCAGGGTCTGCCCGCCAGCATGGGCGAGATGCCAAGGACAGTCCTCTCCCCCAACCTCCACTCCCTGGGCTCTGCTGAGCATCAGAGCCCATCTCCAGCCTAAGACCCCTCCTAGAACCCCTGGATCATTCGCTCACCCCACAAGTGTGTGCCAAAACGCAATAGATGTGCCTGGATCCTTTACACAACCAGCACCCTGATTCTCCGCACCCCCCCCCCATCTGACTCTCCACCCAGCCCCAGCTCCAGGCCTCTGCCTAGCAGGGCAGTCCTTTCCTCGACCCTTCTCCACCCCCGTTTGCTCGGTCTCCCACTGGCCAGCAGGGGCCTCAGCACTCTGGCCAGCAGCCCTCCACCTCTGCCGGAAGCCCCGAGTACTCTCTGCCTGGTGACAGAAGCAGGCATGGCCAGGGGGTGACTCTACCACCCAGGTGCTCGGATGGGGCATCACCCAGACTGGCAGGGCGGAGCAGCACGCGGTTTCCCAGTCCCGCCTCTGGAGAACCAGCGGCTGCGGGTGGGCTCAGGGCGGGCTGCCTGCCCTCACCTGGAGACCCAGTGCCGCAGACTTCAGAAGGGCCTCGGTCCACCCTGCCCTGTGCCCCTCCTGCGGCCAGCGGGCTCCCAGGCGGCGGGCTGTCTGTCCGATAGTGCCGGCCTCTTTCATCATCGGAGCTCGGTGCCCAGAGTACATTCCACGCTGTCAGCCTTGGAGATGGAGAAAAATGGGCTGCTTAGCCCATGAGAAGAAATGCTCCATTTTAGCTCCATTATTGGCTAACTGGCTCCAACGTGTCCTGGACGTCTGTCTGGGACCCAGGAGGATGGGGACACAGGCTCACAGGCCCTCCCGGGGCCCAGGAGGATGGGGTCACAGGCTCACAGGCCCTCCCGGGGCCCAGGAGGTCAGGGACACAGGCTAACAGGTTCACAGGCTCACAGGCCCTCCCGGGGCCCAGGAGGATGGGGACACAGGCCTGAAGGTCCTCCCGGAGCCCAGGAGGACAGGGACACAGGCTCACAGGCCCTCCCGGGCCCTCCAAGGCCTAAGGGCTCCTCCGCCCCTGGCCCTCCCGGGAGACCACCGGAGTTCCTGCTCCCCACAGCAAAGAGGGGCTGAGAGCAGCCTTGGCCTCCTCCTCCCGCCCTCCTCTACCCCACAGGACCCCGCAGAACATACCCTTCCCTGCACACTCTTCTCCTGGAGCACAAATCCACCCAGCCCCACGGCACCCTGGCCACGGCTGTCACCATCCCCCTGCCGGCCCCGTGAGGCTGAGCCCTACCACGAGTGGGGCCCAGGGACCCCCCATCCTCCGGCCACACAGCCTCGATGCTGCTCCGCAGGGAGCTCAGAGCGGGTGCCTTACGCTGCAAGCAGGGCCCACGGTTTCTTCTGCTGGCTTCTAAACGCCCTGAGCGGGCACATACACTTAAATCTGAAGAACAAAAATCGGTGAACTCTGATTCCTAATAACATTTGTTATTCAACTAGCCTGCAGCTCTCAGCTCGGAGTGCAAATTGCATGCCTTACAAGAGAGACCTTTCACTCTCAGGCCTCAAACAGAGTAGCCTGAGTCATTCCAAAGCAAATGAGCTCCCGATTGTCCAGCTTATTGCAAAAAGAAGAAAGTAAACACTGCATTGATTCCGTCCCTAGGTTTAAACCTGACTTTTAACAGTTGAGCAGATATACACACACAGGCTTTAACACCCGAGGGCTGAGCAACAAGCCCCACTTTTCAAAGCCACTGTTTACTGACTTGTTAAGGAAAACACCAATTTCTCGGATAAATAAACCATTCTTAACTCGGCTGTAAAGTGATTTTTCACATTTACTTAAATTGGATCACGGCTGGTCCAGTACCTTCTCATTTTATCTCTTGTAAGAGAACAGAATCGAGAATTCTAAGTTACACATTTGCTCTCCTTGTCCCGCCTTCAAATTCACTCTGTCCTCATTCCCTGATTCTGCAGTATCCCCCTTGTCTGCTGTGTCCCGAGCACCATGCTGGGCCCCTGGGAGGGGAACATCAGTGAATAAATCACCCACGATGTCTCTACACTCCTTGTCCTGCCTCCAGCCCATAGAAAAGACCCGAGAAATCTAGGATACGCCAGAATCCATTGACAGTGCTAGAAAGCAAGGATGGGTGCCTCTGAAGACCCCAAACCCGGCCACACAGGTGGGCTGACCTGAGGGAGCCCCAGGGCAGTGCTGGCAACTGGCACTTGACCTTGGTAAGGCCAGAAAGGAGAAGGAAAAGCCGCGGCGGGGACCGGGGATGCAGAGGTTAGAAAGGCCCTGTGAGCGTGAGGACAGGCGGGGACAGGGCAAGGACAACGGTGACCGTGATGTGACCGGGAGGAAGCATCACGCAGCCCTGGAAAGCGGGGCCGTCTCGTCCAGACGCGGGGCCGTCTCGTCCAGGTGCTGGGACGGCCTGTTGGTGAGCCGTGGGGAGCCGGCACCTGCTTTAAGCAGCTAGAGAACTATTCCAGTGAGTGGTTTGCCTTCTCCGAGATGAAGATGACTATAAAGGCAACCCACACTTGCAGTTAAAATTCAGACAAGGTAGAGAAACACAAGAAAAGGGAAATCACTCCAGATCACATCACCCAGAAATTAGAATCTCTGGTGACTTTTTGGTAAACGTCCTTCCAGACGTTGACCTCTGGACGCACACACAGGTCTCTCTGCATAAAGACTCAAGCTCTACCTGATGATTCGTGAGCTGCCCTTGTGGTGTCTTGGATGGACCTCCGTAGCGAGGGACACAGCCCTGCCCATCGCTGCAAAGGGTCCGGAAGGGTGGACCAGCTGCATGCAACTGATGCCCCGGATCAGCACGTGCAGGTTTGTCCACGTTTTCAGAGTCAAAGACAGCGCCGCCATGAGCACCCCCTGCGCGGGCTCTGCCAGCGGGCGGCAGGCAGCACCAGGAGCAGACAGCCCGCTGTGCCCGGCTCCGCCCCGGGTGGCAGGGAGTGTGGGCTTAGCTCAGGGTCCGCTCGTTAGACCACGTGTCATGGACCCTGACCCACGGACCCCGGCCCACCGACGTCAGAGACGGCATCCAACACGAAGGACAGAAATGCAGACTCAAACGGAAAAAGCGAACTGGGCATAAACAGAGAGGGGGAAAACTCCCGGAAAAAATACAGCTCGAAGGGATGAGGAAAGATAATGCATTCACAAAAATCAGAGCGTGGCCCCATAAAAGTGAACATTCAGCAAAAAGAAAAAATTGCTGCACACTAATTAGCTGAAGGTGGAAGACTGAGAAGCTAATGATGAGGACACATGGGTGAGGGAGAGCAAGGATTCAAGAGAGAAGATAGGCAGGGAGGAGAGACGACAGCCCCGGGGCACAAGCCGGGATGACGGAGGTAGGGAGGCAGATTGTGTCCCAGAGTGAAGACGTTCCCTCCAGCTCACGGAGCCTCCAAGCACCTGGCACAGGCGTGGAGCGGAGCCACCAAGGGCAGCCCTGCACAGCGTCCCTGCACGGGAAGTAAGGTTTCCTTGGGAAGGTGAGCAGAAACAGGCCACAGAAGACCAGGATGCACCACGGACTTGACCTTCTCTGCTGCGTCCTGTAAGCTCGGAGAGGTTGGAGCATCCATGGCCAAGAAAGTTCACTCACACCCAGATCCCACAGCCCGCCCGGCCACCACCCAGAGACGGGGACAGACAGGGCCCTACATCACTCAGGAAGCGCACAGCCCCCGTGTCCCCGGCCAGGAGCTCCTGGAGAACCTCTCACACAGAAGGAGAGAGTGAGACCAGCTGCAGGAGACACGGGCGGAGCTGGGGTAACCCGCCTGCCAATGCAATGCAGGAGACGCAAGAGATGAAGGTTCGATCCCTGAATCAGGAAGACCCCCTGGAGGAGGGCATGGCAACCCACTCTAGTATTCTTGCCTGGAGAATCCCATGGACAGAGGAGCCTGGTGGGCTGCAGTCCATGGGGTCACAAAGAGATGGACACGACTGAAGTGACCTACCACGCACGCATCCAGGAGAGAGACTGAGCAGCTGAGGGCAGGGAGCGAAGACAGCTTCGGGCTGACGTCTCCAGGGAGGAGACTGGGCTGGACCAGCCGCCCGCTGCAGGGGGCACAGAGAAGAATGAGTTTTCACAGGCTTTTGTGAAAAGTTCAGGGGAAGAATTTGTGCTGGAAACACAAGAAAATGTAGAATGTAGCCCCCAAAGAGCTCACTTCGGGGAGATCGGGAAAAATACCGATGAGACACAGCATTTGACTAGAGGATTGATGGACTGAGGATGATGGACAGCCTCTCAGTCGTGTCCGACTCTTTGCAACCCCGTGGACTGCAGCACGCCAGGCCTCCCTGTCCTTCACCATTGCCTGGACTTCACTCAAACTCTTGTCCATCGAGTGGTGATGCCATCCAACCATCTCATCCTCTGTCGTCCCCTTCTCCTCCCACCTTCCATCTTTCCCAGCATCAGGATCTTTTCTAATGAGTCAGCTCTTTGCATCAGGTGGCCAAAGTACTGGAGATGGATTGATGGGTCTCATTTAAAAGATCTAATCCATACGGTGACGAACTGATTAATACTGAATAGTGACTGAATCCCAAGTGCAGTTCCCCACTATGGGGAGGTGGAAGCCCTGAGAGAATTCAGCGAGGGTCTGTCACCATCAAAGTGAAGGGGTGGTGTCTACCCTGAAAAATCAACACAGAAGATAACATATCATTTAGAAGCGTGGAGGGTGTGCGTGCCCAGCCCAGAAAGCCAAACCAAAACCAAAGCAAATGAAAAGTTAAAAGCTTTCAGGGAGAGGGAATCAAAGCAGGGAGGCCCAGAGACAGATGGTTTTTATGATAAACCCTGAAGAATGATCTGGCTTTTTGAATGATGCACTTAACACTGTTGTTTCAATGAAATGAAAGATAAGGTAGCGTTCAAGGGGCGTGTGCTGACCTGGTGGGGGATCAGGAGCGTCTCATCCTTAGACGTGAAGCTGATGTCTGGAAACTGCATCCAAGTACCAGGTCCTCCCGGGACCCCCTCTGGGCTCGGGCCCAGCTCACCGTTGGAGGCCAGTGCCCAGACCCCGACCTCAGCGTTGCCGACCAGACCACTCCCAGCAAGTGCCCTAGGAAGGAGGCCCTGGCCCTGCCTGGTCCAGGGGCTGGTCTGAGGGAGGCCTTACGGGTGGAGACAGACGGATCAGAGACGCAGGAAGGGCCTGCCAGCAGGAAGGAACCAAGCTGATAACAGGACACCTGAGGCCACCTGACGGAATGAGAGGACCCAAGATGCACAAAATTTGTTGAACTGACTTCCGCGTCGAGATTACAGCCTCGCTCAACTGTGGAACCTTCTGGAAATGAGGGCTAGAGAGCCATTGTGCAAATGGCTCTGAAAACAGATTTTCAAAAGCACCTCCTCATCCCTGCCCCAGGGAGGGAGAAACCCTGAGTCCAGGTCCTCGGGGGCCTGTCTGCTGGGCAGAGGGCAGAGGTCACCTCCTGCTCCAGGTGCAGAACATAGAAACAGTTCTCCCAACAGTCCTCAGCCAGCCTCCCTCCAGCACGGCCTCTGCCCCCTGGCTGGGCCCATCAGTGTCTGCACTCGCCCTGGGGCCCAAGCCAGGCGGTCACCCCGCCTCGGTCACCACCGCTCTGCCTCAAGCCCTGCTTGTGGGTCAGCAGCCTGCCCAGCTGGCTATAGGAATCTGAGGGCCCAGCCCCGCCAGGAAGACCGCTGCCCAGCACAGGGTGTGGGGGTCTCCTCCTGGGGTGGGGGGCTGGCAGCCTGAGGTCTCACGACCTCCCCAGGGCCCCAGAGACCCCCAGCCCGTGTCGGGAGCCACCATGGAGCCTCGGACAATGAGGCGGCCCTGGATGTCCAGGCTCTTCTAGACAGTGAGTGTGAGAGAGGGAGGGGCATGGTGGGGTCCTGGGAAGGTGGCCAGCTCCCGGCCGGACACCTCCTCTCCACAGGCTGCCTGCCCGAGTCTTCTGAGAGAGCGGGAGAGGGGCTGACCAAGTCCAGGGGGAGGGCGGGTGCGCAGCAGGCGCAGCGGGGAGCCC
>CM035298.1:45471373-45512663 GCA_020226075.1 Hydropotes inermis
GGGTGGATGGATGGGCGAATGGATGGATGGATGGTGGGTGGGTGGATGGATAGATGGTGAGTGGATGGGTGGATGGATGGATGGATGGTGGGTGGGTGGATGAATGGATGGATGGATGGTGTGTGGATAGATGGATAGATGGGTGGGTAAGTAAATACAGTGGTATATGGGTTGTAGATTGTGGGTGGATGGATGGATGGGTGGATGCATGCATGAATGGGTGGGTGGGCAGGTATGTGGATGAAATGGTGTATGTTTGCAGATAGTGAATGGATAGGAGAAAGATAAAAATAATCTTTAAAGAAAAAAAAAAAATAAACAGGCAAAAGCCTGAGGTGGAAAGTTGTAGCCTCACTTCTGGGGGATGCCTGAACAATCCAAGCACCATGAATAAATGAGAACAACGTTGGGAGACATGACCTCCCCATCTACCACATGTGAACTGGGCCCAAAAGGGGCTGAAAGGCCACTGAGGTCCCCAGCACGGCACCACCCCTCCCACTGTGTCGAGGCCGTGGGTCCCACCTCCAGGCTCCTCATGACCCAGCACAGAGAAGCCACTAGAAGCCCCATCAGAGCTGGTCAGGGGCTCCAGGGCGGCACCTGCAGCTTGCTGAACTGCGTGTCTGCAGAAGGACCGGGGAGCAGGCGATGATGAAGAATTGGGGGGAAGGGTGTTTCAGTCTCCAGCACCCTCAGCGGCCTGGAGCGGGGATGAGGCTGGCAGGGTGGCAGCTCCTCTCAGGAGGAGCTCTGTGGGCCTCAATCCTTTAAGCGCGGGTTGGTCCACCACCCTCCTCGACCGTGTAGGAATCCAGAGATGGTTGGTCCTGTCGTGAAGGAGGGAAAACCCGGTCCCGGGGTAGGGGAAAGACTGGTCCACAGGCCTGTCCAGCCCCAGCAGAGGCCGCCCCCACCCAGTCTCCTCTCCACCCCTTGCCCTCCCCAAGGCGTGACCTAGGGGGGAGATGAACTCTGGGCCGAGGCACCCAGACCACAGCTTTCCCCCATCACCAGCCCCCTGCCCCGGCGGGAGGGGAGAGGTGGGGCGGCTACAGATTCCCAAGAGTTTGAAAGCTTCTCGCCACGCAGCAAGGAGCAGTTGGACGTAACACACAGCCAGCCAGGCCCCGCAGAGCAAGGCAGGGGGGTTCTGGGGGCAGGGCCCGGACTCGAGCCAGCGGCCTGGTGCACAAGCACCAGCTTCAAGAGTTCTCAGAAAATACGGCCAACAGTTAATGGCAGTGTCTGCGCAGTGAGTGCCTTCCGCGTGCCTCCCCCCACCTGGGGCTCCTGAAACCGCAGCTTTCCGGGTGCAGTCGCCCACACAGTTCACACGTGGGGGCCACACATCCGGCCCAGAGCCGCCTCCCTCGGCCGGCGCTCAGCCCACCACCTGGGACCCCGGGTCTCCTGCCCCACAGCCCTGCGGGCTCCCCTCCTCCTCCTCGGCCCTGGCCTCTGCCCCCCACCCCCCTCTTGGCCTCTTCCAAAACCATGCCGTGGAAGGTTCCAGAGTCTGGGCCCCGGAGGCTTTGGACTCCCCGCACGATGAGTGAGGAGGAGGGCGGGGCCCGTCTGGTGCCTCAGCTGAGGCTCCGAGGGACACCCGGGAGGCAGGTGGACACCCAGGCCTCGGTCAGCGCTGGGGAAGAGAGGCAGAGCCTTGGTGTGTCCAGGGGAGGTCGTGCAGGACGGCCGGAGCCCCGCAGATGCGTGGTTGACTGCCCCGGGGAAGGGGTGGGCGGGGAGGGGGGCGCCGGAAAAGAGAAAGCAAGGAGAAGCCGGGATGGGGGCAGCGAAGCCAAAGTCGCTCGGGCATGTCCGACTCTTTCCAACCCAATGGACCGGACCGTACAGGCCATGGGACTTTCCAGGCCAGAATACTGGAGTGGGTAGTCTTTCCCTTCTCCAGGGGATCTTCCCAACCCAGGAATCGAACCAGGGTCTGCCCCCATTACAGGTGGATTCTTTACCATCTGAGTCACTAGGGAAGCCCCCACCTCAACCGGGAGGCCCCCTTGCCTCTCATCACCAGATGAGCCGTGAGATGCTTCCAGAAGTTAGGGCGGGAAGGATGAGCACACGGTGACCACGAACTCCGGGTGTCGTGTCCTCCTGCGGAGTCGCGGGGGGGCCACCTGACGCTGAAGTCTATCACACGCTCCCTCCCAGTGATGCCCTGCTCCTAGGCGTGTTCACCTCCTTCCCGGGCGGGCGGAAGCCTCCGTGCCTCTGGTGGGGAAGCCGAGGGCCCGGAGGCAGGACTGCAGAGCCTGGCCTCGCGGCACTGGGAGATGGACAGACAGACATGAGGAGGAGACCCAGGGACACCCTCCTGGGGAGGGGGCACGTCTCTCTGCTCCCCATCCCACGCCCCGTGCCCAGGGGCCCTCCAACCGATCAACAACTACCAGCCAGCCGTGACCCACTTTCTCCCCCACACAGGCTGGAATCCGCCTGGAGGTGTCTTCCCTGGCTCAGGCCTCTTCCTGGCCCCTGGTGGTTCAATGGAAGCCTCCTGCTGGGTCAGCAGATTTGCAAACCACAGGTTTCTTCAATTTCTTTGGGGAAAAAAAAAAGAAGAAAGAAAAGAAAATTATCTTACAAAATGTTATCTTTGTCTTCCTAATCCATCATGGCCACAGGGCCTGGCTGCAGCCTAGGGCCCCAGGGCCAGCGGCTTCCTTGACTCATCCCCTGGGCGGGGCTCAGGGGTCCCGAGTGGGGAGCAGACCCAGCCTGGGGTGGCCTGCTGTCCCTCCACTAGGACCCAGCGGCCTGGCCAGAGGCAGCCCAAAGGGGTCTGGCTGAGCTGGGTGGGCCAGGAAGTGACTCTCCACCCTCCCCCAGACCCCAGACATGGCAGGTCACCCTGGGCGGCAGCATCCCTGTGTTGGGGGAGCAGGAATAGACACTGACGCAGGGGGCAGAGTCGGGGTCTGCGGCTCAGTCAGCCAGTCGTGTCCGACTCTTTGCAAGCCCACAGCCTCTCCAAACCAGCCAAGTTCCCACCACCAGAGTGCCTTCCCATCAAGGAAGGTCCAGAGCCTTCAGGAGACACAGCCGTTGGACCGGCCATCCCAGCCAGGTCTAACAGGGAAGCCGGGGCTGCACCAGACTATCCCCATTCGGGGTGCGCCTGCCTTCTCCTCCCGGCCTCTTGCCCCCCCATTCCCCAGGCTCCCCCACACCATTCCCAGTCAGTTCAGTTCAGTTGCTCAGTCGGGTCCGACTCTGAGGCCCCATGGGCTGCAGCACACCAGGCCTCCCTGTCCATCACCAACTCCTGGAGCTTGCTCAAACTCATGTCCATTGAGTCGGTGATGCCATCCAACCATCTCCTCTGTTGTCCCCTTCTCCTACCTCCTTCAGTCTTTCCCAGCACCAGGGTCTTTTCCAGTGAATCAGCTCTTCACATCAGGTGGCCAAAGTATTGGAGCTTCAGCTTCAGCACCAGTCCTTCCAACGAACACTCAGGACTGATCTCCTTTAAGATGGACTGGTTGGATCTCCTTGCAGTCCAAGGGACTCTCAAGAGTCTTCTCCAGCTCTTGAGAAGTTGGAGTGAAGGGAGATGGGTGAATACTCCCCCGCCCAGCATTCCCCTTCCTGCTCCTTGACCCAGAGGGGTCCCTGCCTCAGGGGCCCTACTGGACATGACCATTCACACCAGGCTTCCCCACTCCAGAGCTGTGACAACTGAAAGGGTCAGCAGACGTGGCCGAACGTCCCCACAGGGAGGGGAAGGGAACCCCCTCCTCTGCTGAGAACCCTGTGAAGATGCTAAATGCTCTTATTCCAAAGACAGGCCCCCAAGGAGGAGGAGCGGCCAGGTGGGTGGGGGTCCCACAAGGCAGCACAGAGCAGGCCAAGAGGTTTAAACGCCCCGGGCGAGGGGCGCCTCCCATGGGAGCAGAAAGAATGACCAGCAGCCAGTCTCAAGCCCCCAGCGATTCAGAGTCCAGGCGGGAAAGGGGGAAAATAATTCTTACTGACCCCAAAGCGGAGTTCCTTGTTTCAGAGCTAAATAACAGAGACAGCTCCCCTGTGAATAAGCTGTCTCGGATGCATGGCCTTCTCCCTGTTTCTGCCGTTGGCTGAGTTAGGAGATGTTTCTGAGAGCCGAAACGTAGAATTTGCCCCAAAGGCTGGTCCAGGACGACCTCACACGGCCACCCGCAGGAGGAAGCCGGGTGGAGGGGGACGGGCGGCCTGGCCGTCCCTGCCGGGCGGTGTGGGTCTAGCCATGGGCCCTGACCAGCAGGGTCTTCCCAAGTTGTTTCATTTCTCTGAGCTTTGGGCCTCTTGTCTGTAACATGCAGAACCCCGCCCTGGCTTCGGGAATTCCGGGACCCAGTATCAGGGGTGCCGGTGGCTAACTGATGGGATGAGCACTGGGTCGAAGCCCCAGACTTCACTCATTGCTGAAGCCCTTGCAGGCCCCACAAGCAGAGCCACAGCCATTCCCATTTCACAGAACGGGAGGCCAAGGCCTCGAGTGTAACCCGTCTGCTCTTCAGCAACCTGACTGCTGACCATCAGCTGAAAGTTGGGGTCTGGAGCTCAGTGGGGGAGACATGCATGGAACTGGGGGGCGGATCTGGGTGGGCTTTCCGAGGGAGGAAGGAGGAGAAGCCCAAGGCCTGGGGCGAACAAAGGGCGTCGGGAGAGAAGCCCCAAGGATGGAGGTGGGGTGGGGCCCCAGGAGAAGCCGACCTCGGGGTGTGGTCCCAGAGACCCTCAGGAGCTTGTGCAAAGGACGTCCAACCGCCCCATTCACCCAGGACGGGGTTCCTGGGACCTGGGATTTCTGTGCTAAGCAGCCACGGTGCAGAAACCCCAGATCCCCCTGCGCGCGGGGGTGTATCCCCCCCCCCCCCCCCGCCGTCCAGCCCCCCGAGGGGAGAGGAGGCCGGGAAGGTTGAAAGCACAGCACCCCCTCTGCCTGCCTCCCGGGGCTCCCACATCACGCCTCCTTCTGGGAGGCTGTCTCCTTGTCGAGGCTTATTTTCACCCACCGATGGGATAATTACAGGGAAGAGCAAATAAAATAAAATCAAGAGAGCTGCAGATTACGGCAAAGTGCAGTCCCCGATTTCCGAGGGCCTCTGCGTTTCCAGCTCTGTGCAAAGCCCTGGGGCCGCTCTGGCTGGAAGATTCCGGGAGGCGGGTGAATGAAGCACCCTCTGGGGTTCTGCCTGCCGGCACAGGGGGCCTGGCCCGCCCGTGTTCCCGGGAGCTCAGACTAGCCCGTCTCCCTGGGGGCTGACACGGCGGCCGCCCCACCGGATCTTGGCTGATGTCACACGGACACGACAAAATGACTGGTGCCCGAAGAACTGGGCCGGGTCCTTGATGTCCACTGAGTGCCCCCCACTACCGCACAAGCCCCACCCTGGGTCTGATTGCTCCCCGCCCCCCCTCCCTGGCCGGTGGAGCCAGACGGGGCCTCTGGAGGCCTGGGGGTCTCCACCCAGAACGTTCTGGAAGGCGGCTGCGGCCACCTGGCCACCCGTCACAGCACTGGGGGCAACCTCGTGCTGCCCCCAGAAGACCGGGGCCACAAGTCCCGGGGGCAGGGACAGATTCCAGGACCACCCCCTCCCCGCTGAAGTGCCGCCTCCCTCACCCCGTGCTGGTCCCCCACTCTCTTCTTCCTGTTTTTTTTTTTTATCTTTTTAACCAACGGACTTGACAGTTTCGAGGGATTTCAATCTGACAGAAGCAACGGGTGGAAGGCCCGGAGCCCCCATACCCGGCCCCCAACCCCCCTGACGGGCCCCATCTGGCAGGGGCGCTGTGTGGCCGGGACCCTGGACAAGCTGCCTGGGCTACCTTGTCGTTACAGGGGTTACGGCAGGCTCCCTCCCCGTGGTCTGAGCCCTGTGGTTTTGACAAACGTCCTGTATTCACCGGTGCCGCTTCCCAAGGACGGCTCCGCCGCCCTCCGCTTGCCGTGTCCACTGATGAAGCGCTTCCTCCCTCTTTGGGGGCCCTCACCGCCCAGCACAGGCTGAGGGGAGCTTGCCCAGGACTCAGGCCTGGGGTGGGACTCTCACCCGTGCAGACGTCTCCTCCACGCCAGACACCACGTAACCCGGGGCTTTGTGTGGGAGGGAGCCTCCCGACCCCCCGGGAGGCCCCTGATTCATGACCTTGGGGGAACCCAGGCCGGCCTGGAGGGCAGCCCTGGAGCCAGACCCCACCCTGCCCGTGGGAGCTGTGTGGCCTCAGGCCAGCTGCTCTCCCTCTCTGGGCCTGCTTCTTCATCTGTTGGTGGGCTTCCTGGCAGTGCCAGGGGCTTATTAGTGATGTGACCTGAAAGGAGATAGAGTCGCCCAGAGCCGTGTTGCTCCTTCCCCCGAGGGTGGGGGGTGGGGACCTGGAAGTTGGCAGAGAGGGGAGGAGCCTGCATCACCTAGGCAGCAAACCACAGAGGCTTTCTGTTTCTATGGCAACCGGGAGTGGGTTCTGTAGACACTCCGGGCAGTCCTGGGGTTGGGGGCCGGGCTGCAGGAGGGGAGAGAGCCAGGACCCCGGGCTGGCTGAGCCCTGGTCCCCCCAGGCCTCGGGGCACTGAAGGACAGGCCCTGGGTGCAGAGAAGCTGGCTCTGTCTGCAGGCTGGGTCTCTCACCGTCTCAGGGAGGGGCCAGGGTTGGAGTCTAAGCCAGGAAGCAGGTAGCCCCTCCCCAACATCGAGGAATCTCAACCTACCTGGGCTGACCTGCCTGCCTGGCCTGCTTCCCTGCCTTCCCCACTTTCCCAGCCTCTGCCCCCAGCCTCCTGGGAAGAGGGCATTATCACCCCCACCCTGGGCTGGATGAGCAGGCAGGTGAGACTCAGCTCCTGTTCGGCCCCGGGCAGCTGCCAGGCCCGAGACGCCACCCTGGAGAGAGCTGGCAGGGCTGGGGGCTCCCGAGCCCCCACCTCCCGATGCCGGGGTCAGAGCCCCACGCATGTGGGGCTGGCAAAGTACCAGGGGCTTCTGCGGGCACCTAACAGCCGAATTAGAAGTGGTGCAGGGGAGTGACAGAATCAGCTTTTGCTCCGAGAAGCAGCGGTCCCCCGTCCGTGGGGCATCCAAGTGGGAAGGTGCCCACGGCCCCCGGCGGTGGACTCAGCTGGGCCCCTCTGGAGCTCCTCGAGGGAGGATCAGGGGCCCTGACCACACTCCTAGGGACCAACCCTTTGAAAGGGTTTGCTGAAGGAGCCCAGCCTTGAGTGCATGGGGGACCACAGACAGGCTGCTTTGGAGTCCCTGATGCCCACAGCCCAGGGCCCAGGGCCCAGCCCCTCTTTGGGATGGGTGCTTATATGCCCCCTCCCCCACGACATACACCCACAGAAACCCACACAAACACACACCCCATATACACTTCCAGGCAGTCGAAAGTGGGGGATCCCTGACCGCCCGGGCACCCGGAAGATGGGAGGCAGAGAGCACTGGGCGGGTGGTGACACTGTGAGCGGACGTCCCCAGCGCTGCAAACATTCCTAGGGCCACCGAGCCAGACTGTACAGAGGGCTGGGCTGCTGGAGGACCCTTGAGACTGGGGCTCTCAGATTCCAAGCTCAGATCTCGGCAAATTCCACCAACCCAACTTCAGCCAACTCAACCCACATTTAATTTATTGCAGTTCATTTCAGTTCAATTCAGTCCAACTCCAACTCAATGGAAATCCAAAATGTATTTCATTTTAACTCAACCCGGTCAGAATTCAGCTCACCCCTAGTCAATCCGCCCAGGATTGAAGGAGTGGCATCTCCTGTGAGGGGCCTTCAGATACTTGCCCCCCCAAACCTAGTGCAGATCACCCACCTGTCTACCCACCTGGGTGGTCAGCCCAGCTGTCTGCCCTGGCAGAATGCAAATGGAGAAGGCAAGGCTAAGGCTGGGGTCTTGCTCATTACTGCCCCCGGCGTGAACTCCTCCCGCTCCTTCTATTTCTCCTTCTCATCACATCATCGCCATCTGCATCACCATCTGCATCATGCTCTATCGTCATCGTCATCGTCATCTTCATCCTCCTTCAATTCTTCATTGCTTCCTCCCCTGTCCTCCTCCATCATGGCTTCATCTTCCCCATCATCGTCTCTCTGCCGTGGTCCTTATCACCACCATCTTCGTCTTTGCTGAGCCTTTGTGGTTGGCCCTCCACATCCACAGTTTCCACATCCGTGGATTCAACCAACCATAGATCAAAAATATTCTTGAAAGTTCTCAAAGAGCAAAACTTGAATTTGGCCTGCACAATGGCAGCTATGCACACAGCACTGACCTTGTATTAGGTACACGAAGGGTCCAGAGACAATTTAAAGTGCGGGAGGATTTGCGAGGTTCCCAGGTGGTGCTAGGGCTAAAGAACCCACCTGCCAGTGCAGAAGACATAAGAGATGCGGGTTCGATCCTTGGGTCTGGAAGATCCCCTGGAGAAGGAAATGGCAGCCCGTTCCAGCGTTCTCGCCTAGAGGATCCCACAGAGAGAGGAGCCTGGAGGGCTGTAGCCCGTCTCATCGCAGAGAGCTGGACACGAATGAAGTGGCTGAGCACACGTGCAAATGCAGGCCGCTTTGATAAGGGACACAAGCAGCCAGGGATTTGCTCCTGGGGAGAGGGGCGGTCCTGGACCCCATCCCGTGGACACCCGAACAGCGTGTTTGCAGCAGAGTTTTGAGCGACACCCAAACATGGCTCTTTCATCTCACAACACAGGTGGGCACTGCCAGCTCCGCTTCCCAGAAGGGAAAGCCGGGATGCTGGGGGCGAGGACGGTCGCCCCCGGTGATGCACAAGCTGGTGGCTTTCATCGCATCCAGGAGTGAGGCCCAGGCTGCCCGACTCCAGGCCTGTCCCTAACCACCGAGCACCCTCACCAGGCCCTGGGAGGGGGCGTCTGCTGCTCACAGCGAGGCTGCTCTCTG
This sequence comes from Hydropotes inermis, assembly GCA_020226075.1. NCBI lineage: Eukaryota > Metazoa > Chordata > Mammalia > Artiodactyla > Cervidae > Hydropotes > Hydropotes inermis. The sequence continues at coordinate 45,480,300 of CM035298.1, forward strand.
AAGCCTCCTGCTGGAAAGCAGTTCCTTCTGGTGCTGCTTGCAGGCCTCTCCCTCTCTCCCTCTCTCCCTCCATGCGTAGCAGCCCCTCCCCGCCTCCCTGCCAGGGGAGAGCTCTCCAATTGTGTCTGCTGGGCTCCCAGCTCCTTGTTCGGCCCGAATCTCCCTCCTTGATTAAGGAGCCTGGTCCCCTGGCTTACTCATCGTCCTCCTGGAACACTGACAGCCTCCGGATTGGTTTTTACCCAAATCGTTAATAACTTCAAACATTCTACAGAGGGGTCTGCTTCTCCAGCCTCCACGGCAATGGTCTGAATCCACTGTGATGCCGGAGATTTGCCCCACGGCTCGGGGTCACCAACCCGGAGGCAGGGACCTCCCCACTGGCAGTGCTCGGGGCTCCAGAAAGGCCTGTGTGTTGAATGGACATGTGAATAGATGCATAGAGGGATGGCTTAATTTGCTCAAATAAAATTATTTTGTGGTTATACAAATAATCCACACTCAGGGTGGGAATTTTGGAAAATACAAAAAAATTAAATGCCCCGAAAAAAGAGAGAAGAAAGAAAACAGCAAGCCTCATATTCCCCAGAGAAAACAGCCTTGAGCATTTTAGAGTCATTTCTTCTGTACAGGCTTCTATTATATGTCTAGCTTTGTATATTATCTTCTGCACTCAACATTTTCTAGTTTATTAAATATTCATTGAAAGCATGATTTTTTTTTTTACAAAAATCTTATTATGGAATTTTCCAAACATACACAAAACTGAAGAGACTTGTGTAACAAGCCCCCAGTTAACCTCCCTCAGCTTCAATCGCGGTCAGTTTTTGCCAATATTTTATCATCTATGTCCACCTTTCTTGTGTTTTATTGTTATTTGGGGGGGATGCTGTTATCGGTTGTATGGTCCCCCTCCCCACCAAACTATACCCAAGTCCTAACCCCCGGTCCCTGTGGGTATGACGTTATTTGGAAATAGTCATGACGTAATGAGTTCAGTTCAGAGGAGGTCAGATGGGTATAGCGCACCCTGGTTTAAGCACTTCCGTTAGGACCATTTTCCTGGTGGCTGTAACAAGCAGAGAGGAAGTACACCAGAACAATCTTTAAATATAGTTAACGGGGGACTCGGCTTTCTTGCGTTCTTGCTCTGTGCCAGGCAACACATAGGCGTTTTACCTCGTTCAATGTAACCAACAACCCTATGAGGTGGATATTATCATCCCACTTTTTTAAAATCTGGCCCCACCACATGGCAAATGGGATCTTATTTCCCTGACCAGGGACTGAACCTGGGCCCTGTGCAGTGGAAGCTCAGAGTCCCAACCACGGGACTGCTGGGCAAGTGCCCATCATCCCAATTTAAAGAGGGAGACGCTGAGGCTCAGGAACGTTACAGACTAGTACAAGGGCACCCCGCTGGCAGGTGGCCCGGCGAAGATCCAAACCGTGCCAGGCCCTGCCGACTGCTCGTCCCCATGGGAAACGGAGCTGGCCGCTGCGTTTCTGTGGATGGAGCCCAGGGCAGGATGCCATCTCAGGCCGGCTGGACTCCCAGTTCCTTGACCTCCTCTCCCAACGGGCCGTCCATTCCTCCAGCGTCTCGTCCACGGATGTCCCCTGGACTCGGTGTGACCTTTAAACTCACCGCCTCCTCCCATCCAAGCGTCTCCCTCATCATGGCCCGCAGGGTCCCGGCTTTCCGTGTCTCGCGGGCCAGCGGCCCCCGCACCCTTAGGGCTCTCACCCGCTTCAGGCCCTCGGCTCCCTCATCGCACAGCAGTCTCTGCGCTGCATGGAGTCTCTCCTCTACCAGAGCGGACGCGCGCGCACACCTTCCCCTCTCTGACCCCTCGCCGCGTTTATGACACTCAACCCGCAAAACCCCAGCCCTGGCGAAACACAGCTCTCACCCTGATCAAGGAAGAAGAAAAGACGCAAATCTCCAACATGATGAATCAAAGAGGAGACTCACTGCAGCCCTGGGAAGCCCTTAGACCAGTGCGCTCAGCGGCGCCGACGGGATGGATGGAAAGTGAAAGACACAAATCAACCAAAACCAACCAAAGCGTGTTTACTGCAATCGGACGATTTAATAAACGGATGATGGGCAGTGCAAACCAGGTTTCTCTGTGTGTGGGAAGTTACGGATGAGCAAGAGGGGGAGACTAGAAGGATCCCTGTGACGAGGGATTAGAGTTAGAGAGTGTGAACTCATATTCTGTTTAATACAGGTGCACGTGGTTACACGTAGACACCTTTATAGACATGTGTGTATGTATACGTGGATAACGATGAGCACATGTGCCTCCTTGCCCTGGGATCTGAAGGGCCCTGAGAGGAATGATTCCCCAACAGCAGTAAGCACCTAGGGCCCAATGCTTGGTTTCTAATGCCTTCTCCCAGCAAAAGGAAACAGAGGTCCTCAGAGAAATGGCTGGTTCCAGCGCTGCTCCAGGGTCTTGAGGTGCCAGAAAGTAAGAACGTGCTCGGAAAAGAGAACACACGAGCAGACAGTGAAGGTGTTGAGTCAGGGAGACACAGGGGCCAACTCAAAGGGTCCCCAGCAGCCAAACCTGGAAAACTCCGAGCAAAAGCAAAGTAGTCCTGGGTTAAAACCCCACATCCATGAATCGTACTGACATGAATGACACTTCCCTCCTTCTTTTGTGATACTCCATATCAAAACCAGGCAAAGATATATTATGAGAAAAGAAAACTACAGGCTGGAATCTCTCATGAATATAGATAACAAAAATTCATAACAGAGTATTAGCAGATGGAACCCAAGATACATGGTGAAACATACGTGCTAAAACTTCATGACTAAGTGGGTTTATTTCAAGAATGCTAAGTGAGTCCAACATTTGAAAACCATCCCATGTAATTCACCCCTTCAACAGACTGAAAGAGAAAATTGATCAGATCCCCTCAATAGATCCAGAAAAGGAAGAGAATGTCACGAAGTTCAACACCTTTTCATCATAAACACTCTTATCAAACGAAGAATAGATGGGAAATTTCCTCAGCCTGAGAAGAGGAGCAATGAAAAATATATAGATCATATCACATGTCATGGGGAAGGAATGTTACCACATCCTAAACGAAGGTGGTTTTGAGAAAGATGGGCAAAATAGCCAGCGTAAGTGGATGGCGCCTCCAAAGGAATCCGGTTACACCGTAGAAGGGTCTGTGGCCGAGGACTTCCTTGGAGGTCCAGTAGCTAAGACCCTGCGCTCCCACTGCAGGGGACACAGGTTCAGTCTCTGGTCAGGAAGCTAAGATCCCGCAAACCGCATGGTGAGGCCAAATATCAATTGAAAATGAAAGTGAAGTTGCTCAGTTGTGTCCAACTCTTTGCAGCCCAATGGACTGTAGCCTAACAGGCTCCTCCATTCATGGGATTTTCCAGGCAAGAGTCCTGGAGTGGGCTGCCATTTCCTTCACCAGGAGATCTTCCCGACCCAGGGACTGAAGCCGGGTCTCCGCGTTATAGGCGGACGCTTTACCACCTGAGCCACCAGGGAAGTGGGATAAAAATTAATTAACCAACTAATTTAAACGAGTGGGAGCAGTGGCCTTGGAGTACGGAATGAAACAGGGCAAAGGCTAACAGAGCTTTGCTAACAGAATGCCCTGCTCAGAGCAGACACCCTCTTCCAACAACACAAGAGAAGACTCCACACATGGACACCACCAGATGGTTGACACTGAAATCAGATTGATTATATTCTTTGCAGCCAAAGATGGAGAAGCTCTATACAGTCAGCAAAAACAAGACTGGGAGCTGACTGTGGCTCAGATCATGAACTCCTTTTTGCCAAATTTAGGCTTAAATTGAAGAAAGTAGGGAAAACCTGTAGATCATTCGGGTATGACCTACATCAAATCCTTTATGATTATACAATGGAAGTGAGAAATAGATTCAAGGGATTAGATGTGATAGACAGAGTGCCTGATGAACTATGGATGGAGGTTCATGACATTGTACAAGAGACAGAGAGCAAGACCATCCCAAGAAAAAGAAATCCAAAAAGGCAAAATGGCTGTCTGAGGAGGCCTTACAAATAGCTGTGAACAGAAGAGAAGTGAAAGGCAAATGAAAAAAGGAAAGATATTCCCATTTGAATGCAGAGTTCCAAAGAAGAGCAAGGAGAGATAAGAAAACCTTCCTCAGTGATCAATGCAAAGAAATAGAGGAAAACAATAGAATGGGAAAAACTAGAAACCTCTTCAAGAAAATTGGAGATACCAAGGGAACATTTTATGCAAAGATGGGCAAAATAAAGGACACAAATGGTATGGACCTAACAGAAGCAGAAGGGATTAAGAAGAGGAGGCAAGAATACACAGAAGAACTGTACAAAAAAGATCTTCACGACCCAGATAACCACAATGGTGTGATCACTCACCTAGAGCCAGTCATCCTGGAATGTGAAGTCAAGTGGGCCTTAGGAAGCATCACTACAAACAAAGCTAGTGGAGGCGATGGAATTCCAGTTCAGCTATTTCAAATCCTGAAAGATGATGCTGTGAAAGTGCTGCACTCAATATGCCAGCAAATTTGGAAAACTCAGCAGTGGCCTCAGGACTAGAAAAGGTCAGTTTTCATTCTAATCCGAAAGAAAGGCAATACCAAAGAATGCTCAAACTACTGCACAATTGCACTCATCTCACACACAAAGTAATGCTCAAAATTCTCCAAGCCCAGGCTTCAACAGTACGTGAACGGAGATCTTCCAGATGTTCAAGCTGGTTTTAGAAAAGGCAGAGGGAACAGGAGATCAAATTGCCAACATCTGTTGGGTCATTGAAAAAGCAAGAGAGTTCCAGAAAAAATATCTACTTCTGCTTTATTGAGTATGCCAAACCTTTGACTGTGTGGATCACAATGAACTGTGGAAAATTCTGAAAGAGATGGGAATACCAAACCACCTGACCTGCCTTTTGAGAAATCTGTATGCAGGTCAGGAAACAATAGTTAGAACTGGATATAGAACAGACTGGTTCCAAATAGGGAAAGGAGTACATCAAGGCTGTATATTGTCTCCCTGCATATTTAACTTATATGCAGAGTACATCATGAGAAACGCTGGGCTGGAGGAAGCACAAGCTAGAATCAAGATTGTTGGGAGAAATATCAATAACCTCAGATATGCAGATGACACCACCCTTATGGCAGAAAGTGAAGAACTAAAAAGCCTCTTGATGAAAGTGAAAGAGGAGAGTGAAAAAGTTGGCTAAAAGGTCAACATTCAGAAAACTAAGATCATGGCATCTGGTCCCATCACTTCATTGCAAATAGATGGGGAAACAGTGGAAACAGGGGCAGACTTTATTTTTTTGGACTCCAAAAACAGTGCAGATGGTAACTGCAGCCAGGAAATAAAAAGACTCTTGCTCCTTGTAAGAAAAGTTATGACCAACCTAGACAGCATATTAAAAAAGGCAGAGATATTACTTTGCCAATAAAGGTCCACCTAGTCAAAGCTATGGTTTTTCCAGCAGTCACATAGTGATGTGAGAGTTGAACTGTAAAGAAAGCTGAGTGCCGAAGAACTGATGCTTCTGAACTGTGGTGTTGGAGAAGACTCTTGAGAGTCCCTTGGACTGCAAGGAGATCCAACCAGTCCATCCTAAAGGAAATCAGTTCTGAATATTCATTGGAAGGACTGATGCTGAAGCTGAAACTCCAATACTTTGGCCACCTGATGCAAAGAGCTGACTCATTGGAAAAGACCCTGATGCTTGGAAAGACTGAAGGCAGGTGGAGAAGGGGAAGACAGAGGATGAGATGGTTGGATGGCATCACTGACTCAATGTAACTGAGTTTGAGTAAACTCTAGGAGCTGGCGATGGACAGGGAGGCCTGGCGTGCTGCAGTTCATGGGGTTGCAAAGAGTCAGATATGACTGAGCAACTGAACTGAACTGAACTGAATTTAAGTGACTTTGAACAAAAAGAGATGTTTGTGGCAGCAGTGGATTGCCATCTGTGAGAGGAGGGTGGGCCCCCTTCATACACGACAATGGGAAAATGGCAATCTGTGCGGATAAGAGTGAACTGGTTTCATTCTTCACAACAGAGGCCAAAAAACTCAAACTTAGGCAGTTTAGAGATTTCAGCATGAAAGGAAAAACTCTAAAACTTAACAAGAATAAAGAGAACTGCTTTTGTAACCTCGGAGTGGGCAGAGATTTCATAATAAGTCCAAAGACCACAAGACACAGCAAAAAGCTCCATCGATTTAGCTCCATTAAGGGAATAAATTCTGTTTCTTAAAATCCTGCATATACTCTCCATATTTAAAAAACACATACTGAAATATTTGCAAGCAAATGAAGAGGAATTGATGTTTTGATGCAAAATGGATTCAAGCAACTGTGGCGAACACAAAACAAGACACCAAAAAGGAAGTGGCGAGGTAAGCCCCTCACTGCAGCCCACAGCGCTCAGGACGGGATTCAGAGCCAGAACAGGCAAAGAGCTCTCACAAACCAACAAGGAAACGACAGTGACGCGATGGAAAAGTGGATGAAGGCAGGGACAGGGATTACACAAGAGGAAACACAAATGACAAATAAATATTTGCCTAGTGTGAGCTCATCCGCTATGCAATCGGAAATGCAAAAGGGCACAGGGAGGTACCGTCTCCACCTGAGACCTGCCAGGTAGCACGAAGCAAGGCGCAGACAACAGGAGGCCTGAGGCCACGGGCCGAGGCCGCAGACTCAGCTGGAGGGTGTGTGAGAAGTGCACGCAGCTCCCGGGGGTGGCCGCGCACCCCAGCACCCGGCACACCCCACGCAGGTGTCTAATGGTCCCCAAAAGCCTTTGCTTAGCAGCTACTTTGCACTGATGCTTTCAACACAGCTTCTCAATTAACCTTTTCAGACTGTTCATGGGGCTCTCAAGGCAAGAGCACTGACGTGGTCAGCCATTCCCTTCTCCAGTGGACCATGTTTGTCCCACTTAACCATCCCGGAAATTATAAGGGGATCGTCATTGTGCAGGCGAGGCCATAGAGACGCAACGTGGTCCGCCCCAGCTCACCCAGGAGGGATGGAAGCGTGCAGATGAACAAACCCAGGAGGCAGGGGCTCGGGAACCACCCTGCCCGTCAGCGGTGTTGACGCTGACATGCCCTGGGTGGCAGGTCCCGGAGATAAAGGCGAGCACGTTACCTGCACCGGAGGCAGCGTGCAAACACTCATGTCGCTCAGCTGGTAAAGAATCCGCCTGCAATGCAGGAGACCCCGCTTTGAGCCCTGGGTTGGGAAGATCCCCTGGAGAAGGGAAAGGCCACCCACTCCAGTATGCTGGCCTGGAGAATTCCCGGGACTGTATGAGCCATGGGGTTGCAAAGACCTGGGGAGGGCTGAGCGACTTTCACTTTCACAAATGCTCACTTTTTTTTTTTTTTTTGAGATGGTTGGAAACATCTGTTCCTTTGTTACCAACAGGAGTAATCGGCTTAAGTGCAAGCCTTGAAGCTGTCCTCTGAATGATCTGGCGACTCTTGGTTAACTACCTTGCCTGTGGGAGCTCTCTCTCCCCCACAATGAAGTCGGAAAAGCCCTTATAATTATTGAACAGTCGATGTAGAAGCCAGGACCCCCACCATCCTGGAAGGTGAGGTCCTTGCGAAGCTGGAGGCCCAGAGGAGAAAGAGACACAGCCAAGGCCCTGGAAGCCTGGCCACACAGGCCAGGTAGCAGGTGGGCCTGGACCCCCTGAGCAATGAGGGTCCACCCCCAGCCCAGCCTCCCACTTGGACAACACAGGCAAGGGGCGGGGGACCAGCCCTCTGCCCTGGTCTGGTAGGGAACGTGGAGCAGTTGCATGCAAGGACCCCCGAGGTCAATTCTACACCATGACTGAGGAGCGGGGGACTTTGGCCTCTCACTTATGCTTGCGGTGTCTCAGCTTCCTCCCCCGAAGACCCAGAGTTAATCCACATAAAGCCCTTGGAAAAGAACCCAAGCTTGTGTCAGCCAATGTGACTGCTATGGCTTGAAACAGTATCAACATTCAGGGAACCCCAGCCATCCCCCGACATCAACAGGGCTCCAGATTTCATGCACGCCCAAAACTGCTCCCCACTCCAGCACCCATCTTGCCTTCCTCAGTCCACTGATGACCTTGTCCTGCCCTGGCTCAGACCAGAAACCCTGGAGCCTGCAGCAGCCAGGCCAGCCCAGATGATGCTAACAAACCACACACGTCCCAAGGGCTTCAGATGAGCGAGTTCGGCTTGTGTTCCTGCCTGTTCGTTGCATCGCAAGAGGACCCGGGACGACAGGCTTCACCGTACGCTGGCTCTTGGTCTGCTGCCCAGAGGGACATGGGGGTTCCCGCTCCACGTCCCTGGCCGCAGGTCCCGTGGCCACGTCTGACTTCCACAGTGGGAAGCGTGACCCTCCTTGGGGAGATGCCGTGCGTATCTGTGACATCAGCACTGTGGCCAGAGTCACCTGTGACCCCCCCTTTCTCATGCCCACCTCCACCATGTCGTCAGCCAGTCCTGCTGGCTCTGCCCCCTAGCACAGGGGAACCCCATCCCTCCCCACCACCCGCTGCCCTCCCCCCAGCCCTCCCTCCCCAGGCGCAGCCTCTCTGGCCGGAGCACCAGCCGCCTCCTCCAAGCTGGCCCTGCCGCCTCCATTCTGCCCCCAAAGACCGCTCCAACTCAGCAGCCTGTGAGAGTGAACTCAGTCTAACTCCTTGCAACCCCATGGACTGTAGCCCGCCAGGCTCCTCTGTCCATGGCATTCTCTAGGCAAGAATACTGGAGTGGGTTACCATTCCCTTCTCTGGGGATCTTCCTGATCCAAGGATCGAACCTGGGTCTCCTACACTGAAAGTGGGTTCTTAACTGTCTGAGCCACCAGGGAAGCCCCTAACTCAGCAGCCATGGAGACCCTTTAAGTGCAGATCAGATCATGCCTTGCTTAAAACTCCCCCAACATTCCCATCCTCAACCAGTGAGTGGTCCCCACAGGCACCTTCTGCAGAGCTTCTGGCCAAGTGCACCTCAGCCACCATGGAGGCCCGCTGCTGGAACTGACCCCAAAGAGGTCGTTAAGGATGCAGGAAGAGACGCAGCTTTGAAAGATTCATGACCGTGCATGCTAAGTTGCTTCAGGCATGTCCTACTCTTTGCAACCCTATGATCTGTAACCCACCAGTTTCCTCTGTCCGTGGGATTCTCCAGGCAAGAACACTGGAGTGGGTTGCCGTGCTCTCCTCCAGGGGATCTTCCCCACTCAGGGACTGAACCCATGTCTCTTACATCTCCTGCACTGGCAGGCAGGTTCTTTACCACTAGCGCCCTCAGAGCCTGCAGGGGACCCTCTGCAGCAGCAGATCCTGACAACTGTGCTACGTAACTGAGTCACATGGCACAGGAGTCGGATGAAGAGCAGCGTTTCCCCCGTAGCTCAGACGTACACACCCTTCTGGGTGGCCCTGTGAACCCTAGGGGAAAATGAGGAATGCCAGAAGGGTGTGCCAGGCTCGCCAGCGACATGCCTCAACCAGGCGACCTCGGGCAGCCTGCAACTTCTGGAAGCTCGTCCATAAGCCAGTATTTTCCCACCTCGGTGAAGAATTTCCCACCCGGCACTTGTCCCGTGTCCCCTCTTCCAGGCAGTCCTCCCACCAGCACCCGTCTGCACCTCCCTCCTGCTCCAGCCTTGGGGCGATGAGGACCAGGCTGAGTCACACCTACTAGGGGGGCACGAGACAGGGGACGGCAGTTGTCTCGGGGCCCTAGGATCCCCTGGTGTGACTTCCCAGAGACAACGGCATCCTCAGTGATTCCATGGGCCCAGGACCCTCCCCCACGCGCCCTCCGCCCTCCCTGGGCTCAGAGCTGGGCGCTGCCATGCAGGGACCCGGGCAGGGCCAGTGCAGAGTGGTGCCTCCTGGGTGTTTGATGGTGACAGGGATGCTGGTGTTCCCATCCATTCTCCACGTGTCGGCTGCCCTGCACTCCAAGGCCGAGCAGGACCTGTGGGCAGGGAATGACCTCTGCCATGAACCCAACTCTGAAGCGCTTGGGCCTTTCCCGGGAGCCCAGAAAATAGGCCTCCGGGCAGCTCCTGCCCCACATTCCCCAGCTCCTCACTGGGCGGAGCCATCTTCCCAGCTTCCAAACTGCCAGAGTCCACGTCCCTGAAGCAGCTCTCCCCTCCCCTCTTCCCACGTGACAGACGATCAGATGGTTTCAGGGAATTAAAGCAGCCCAGTCCCTGGTGAATTTGCCGTGGTCTCTCCTATCAGAGAAATAACAGCTGATTTTCATACCTCATCTTGGAGGTTTGTCAAGTTTTAGGGTTTAAAAGAACATCTTCGAATTAATTATTTCACATGATTAATATATGAAATGCATGAAACATAGTCACATAGACAGTCACATGAACTAGAACCGGAGAGCACCTTCCCCGAGGCCTCGGGACCCTTAGACGCCCCATTCTGAATTGCTCCATGGAATTCTGATCTACAGATGGTGCTGAATTTATCTGAATTATTCCTTAGTGTTAGACGTGCAAGTGGTTTCTCAGTTTTTCCGAGGGTCATATCTATTGTATAATTTTTAATAACCAGGACCTCAGGATGTCAGCACCATTTTTCTCCATATTTAGTATTCCTTAAAACAACACTTGTAATCTACTCTTACGTAGATTCTTATTAAAGCTCTGATGATTGTATCTATTGTATGATTTTTACTAACTAGGATCACAGGATATTAGCATCCTTTTTTTCACCATATTCAGTAATCCTTAAAATGACGCTTGTAATCTATGGTTGCATACGTTCTTATTCTGTGGGTGAACTTGTGTGTGGCTGATGCCCTGGAAAGGGTCCCTGGTTCTCAGCAGAAGGAGGCAGCATGGGGCAGGACCTGCCCAGGGGGACCTCATACACCAACCCCTTCCACCTGAGAGCCCGCCGCCTACATCCACTACCACTGCCCACTCCCTGACTCCCACCCTCAGGACAGCATTGAACTTGGCTTCCAGTCCTTCTGGGGATCTTCCTGGGTGCAGACGACTAGTCAGACGCACCCCCAAGAGGTGCCCCCGAGTCACCTGTGCTCTGGACACCAGGGCAGAGGTGGTCACCCCTGCCTCTCTTCCTCCCGCCCCCCCCCACAGCCACTGACCCCCGAAACCCCGGCTCCAGGGTCCCCGTGTCCTCTGAGCCTGTCTCAGGGCTGCCCTGACTGCTCTGGAGGTCAGTGAGGGTGGTCTTCCAGTCTCCGGGGGTGCGTGGGGCCCACGGCACATGTGAGAGAACCACGGTGACACAGGAAGTCAGCCATGCAAGCCCGGCTGCTCTGCCACCGTGTGGATGTCAGACCGTTTCCATAATTTAAGACACAAGCAGGAAACCCAGCCCAGTGGCCACAGCCGGCCAGCCCATCAGCGGCAGGGAGGGCTGAGCTAACCACCGCCAAGCAGCGGGAGCCCCAAGCACCCGCCAGTCCAAGCCCCTCGTGTGGTTTTTGCTTTTTCTTTTTTGGATTGGCACGTATGTTTATTTGTTCTAAATCTGACTTCATAATCAGTATTCTAAAACCAGGGCATTTTCCCAGCTATCCAAACTTCAGCCTTCTCTTGAAAGGTCTGGAGCTTGGCCTGTACGGGGCCTGCAGTCCACTGGCAGGTTGATCGGGAAACAGCGCGGAGGCCAAGGGAGGGGGGATGCTTCTTGCAGTTGCTGCTGCAGGCTGTTCCAGGGCCCAGGGCCCCAGCCTGGCCCCAGCCCTGCTGCAGGTTCTGTCTGCCGACGGGCTGCCGGGGCCAACACGGACCTGCAATGAGGCGCCATCCCCGGGGCCCAGGTTGGCAGGAAGGTTCCACGAAAATGAAAGTTGCTCCGTCGTGTCCGACTCTTTACGACCCCATGGGCTACACGGTCCATGGGATTCTCCAGGCCAGAATACTGGAGTGGGTAGCCTTTCCCTTCTCCAGGGGATCTTCCCGACCCAGGGATCGAACCCAGGTCTCCTGCATTGGAGGTGGATTCTTCACCACGTGAGCCACAAGGTAAGCCCAAGAATACTGGAGTGGGCAGCCTTTCCCTTCTCCAGGGGATCTTCCCGACCCAGGGATCGAACCGGGGTCTCCCGCATTGCAGGTGGGTCCTTTACCAGCTGAGCCACAAGGGTGATTCCTTGAGATCCTTCCAAAATGAGGGGTTGGGGAAAGACCGTGATGAAGCTGCACCTGTGAGGCTGCAGCCTGCACACGCGGAGTTGAAGTCCTGTCCTCGGCCGTGAACGCCCTCCTGGGGACAGGCAGGTCTACCAGGGTCTTCCTAAACGCAGGGAGGGCCAGGCACCGCTCTCCATGGTGCTGAAGAAAGCCGTCGTCACTGCCGCGGCCTCCCATTCCGCCCAGGAACTCAAGCTCCTCTGAAAGCGGTGCAGCTACGGGCTTATGTCCATGGATCTCACTGGCCCAACACACAACACATCACCTGGACATGGCTGGCCTGACAGAAGAGCAGACACAGTCCCGGAGCTATGAGGGTACCGCCCTGAAGATGCAGCGTGTGTTTTAAACCAATGACAAGTACCAGGTCTTATTTCCTGCAATCTCTCATACGCAATTGGAGGCCAAGGTCTGGAGATGAGAACCACCCTCTTGCTGTTACTCCAGGCAACCCACTTAAAGCGTGCTGCCATCTAGCCCTGGGCTTTGGACTTGCTAGACACCTAAGAGTTCCAATTTCCCAGGAAAGGATGCTTCTTGCAGGGAGCACAGCATGTTCCCTCAGTCTGGAAGCTGGGGTCTCCTGGCCTCTCCAGCTGTAACATGAGGCCAGCAGACAGAGAAGTCATTCCTCTACCACCACAGCCATCAAGGAGATGCTCAGGGGAGACCAGTGCAGTGGGGGCACTCTGGCTGGAAGCCAGGAGATTCAGTGAGGGGGGTCTCAGAGTGTAGTCCTGCTTGGCAATAAAGGATAAAAGAAAAGTCAGCACCCAATGCAGCTGCTGTTGCTGTTCAGTGGCTAAGTCGTGTCTGATTCTTTGCGACCCCCACAGACGGCAACACAAGCTCCTCTGCCCTCCAGCATCTCCCGGAGTTGGCTCAAACTCATGTCCGTTGAACCAGTGATGCTACCCAACCACCTCATCCTCTGCCGCTGCCTTCTCCTTTTGTCTTCAATCTTTCCCAGCATCAGGGTCTTTTCCAATGAGTCGGCTCTTCACATCAGGTGGCCAGAGTATCGGAGCTTCAACTTCAAGCAACAGTCCTCCCAGTGAATATTCAGGGTTGGTTTCCTTTAGGATTGACTGTTTTGGTCTCCTTGCCATCCCAGGGACTCTCAAGAGTCTAACACTACAATTTGAAACTGTCAATTCTTTGGTGCTCAGCCTTCTTAACGGTCCAACTCACATATCCATACATGACTACTGGAAAAACCATAGCTTTGACTATATGGACCTTTATCAGTAAAAGGATGTATAAACTGTCTAGGTTTGTCATAGCTTTCCTTCCAAGGAGCAGGCATCGTTTAATTTCATGCCTACAATCACCATCTTCAGTGATTTTAGAACCCAAGAAAATAAAATCTGTCACTATTTCTGTTTTTTCCCCATCTGTTTGCCATGAAGTGATGGGACCAGATGCCATGTTCTTAGTTTTCTCAATGTTGAGTTTAAGCCAGCTTTTTGACTCTCCTCTTTCACCCTCATGAAAGGGTGAAAGACGTTCTTTAGTTCTTCTTCACTTTCCGCCGTTAGAGTGGTATCATCTGCATATCTGAGGTTGTTGATATTTCCCAGCAATCTTGATTCCAGCTTGTGATTCATCCAGCCTGGCATTTCACACGAGGTACTCTGCATACAAGATAAATAAGCAGGGTGACGATATGTAGCCTTGACGTACTCCTTTCCCAATTTAGAACCAGTCCATTGTCCCATGTCTGGTTCTAACTGTTGCTTCTTGACCTGCACACAGGTTTCTCAGGAGACAGGTAAAGTGGTGTGATGTTTCTATGTCTTTGAGAATTTTCCACAGTTTGATGTGATCCACACAGTCGAAGGCTTTAGCATAGTCAATAAAGCAGAAGTACATGTTTTTCTGGTATTCTCTTGTTTTTTCAATGATCCAACCATGACCACATGAAGTTGTCCAGTCATGTCTGACTCTTTGTGATCCTATGGGCTGTAACCTACCAGGTACCCTGTCCATGGGATTTTACAGGACCAGAGTACTGGAGCGGGTTGCCATTTCCTTCCCCAGGGGATCTTCCCGACCCAGGGGTCAAACCCAGGTCTCTGGCACTGCAGGCAGACGCTTTATCCTCTGAGCCACCAGGGAAGCCCTGGATGAGCCCAGCGGATGTCGGCAATCTGATCTCTGGTTCCTCTGCCTTTTCTAAATCCAGCCGGAAACATCTGGAAGTTCTTGGCTCACGTATTGTTGCAGCCTGGCTTGGATTTTGAGCATAACCTTACTAGAGGCACCCCAGAGTCTGTTTCTGTTGTGTAGATAGGCTCATTTATGCCATATGTAAGATTCCACATATAAGTGATACCGTGTGATACTTGTCCTTCTCCGTCTGACTCACCTCGATCAGTGTGATCGTCTCTAGGCCCATCCACGTTGCTGCAAACGGCAACATTTTACTGTTTTTAGTCTGAGTGACACTTCACTGCGTACTTTATGTACCACATCTTTGTCTGTTTATCTTCTTTGTCTGATGGACACTAAGGTTGCTTCCATGACTTGCCTACAGTAAATAATTCGGCTGTGAAAATAGGGGTGCATGTATCTTTTTTAATTAGAGCTATCATATTTTCCAGATATATGCCCAAGAGTGGAATTTCTGGATCATATGGCAACTCTATTTTTATTTCAAAAATGTAGTTTTGAAGAAGACGATTCCATAGACAGGCAATACAGGTTTGTCACAGCTGGAAAATGGGACTGGCAATGATTAGAACTTAACAGAAGTGACTTCCCAGGAGCATAGAGAGCAGGTTAGAGAGATGGGGTGATGGCAGGCCCTACGCAGCACGCAGGCTAGTTTGGGGGAACTCAGTATGAGCCAGAAGCTGTACTTCTGGTGAGAAAAGATAGATAAGCCAGGGGCCAGTTCTCAGGGGATGATGGAGTTTTCCAGAAGGGTGAAAGACAAGCGTCCTCAGACTGAAAATAGAAGGCGTTCGGCAGGTGGAGCGAATAAGACAAGAAAGAATATCTTGAAACCCCCAAACAGAGATGCTGGTGAAGGTCAAACCAAAAGCTACCATCCCATCAGTAACAATCAGAGGCCAGAGAATGAGAGAGAACGTGGTCTCCATGTCGAGGACAGGCGAACCCAGCCTCCTGTGCACGGAACTCAACAAAGGTGCAGACCGAGCCACGTGCCACACCCCTCGCCCCGCACCCCATGCCCACTTGTTGAAAAGCCACCAGCCTGGGGCGTGGAGACCCTGGCCCCACTGGGAGGAGAAGCCGCCATCTGCCGGACACCTCAGCGTCTCCCAGGGTTTCCTCCAGGAAAGCACAAGACATCACTGTCCCCCGTCTCCAAGAGGAGGGTCCAGAGAATGACCACCAAGGCCCGGCCAGCTCGCCCAGCCCCAGACCAGTGCTCCTGCTGCAGGACAGAACCGCAGTCCCCGAGCCGAGCCAATCACACATAAATCTACTGAGCAAACAGCTTGGCCGGAACCAGTCAGATCCTTATTTATAAGGAAAAGGGCCAAGAATCACTTTAATTTTTGTCAGGTCGAGGCTGAGTTGCTCTGATTCCGCGGTGGCTGGCGGGGAACGGTCTCCACTCATCCATTATGCATCTTTACCGAATCTGATGGCTCATGGCCACCTCCCCTCCTCTGGTTTTGATAAAAGGGCGCTGCACAGCCATTGTGACAGGGATGTGTGTTTGTCTAAATTATTTAAGGGGAGGAATGTGGGCTCGGGGCAGGAGCCAATGACGCTTTCTGCGGCTTGTCATTTCCATCAGGGGCTGCGGCTGCGGATAAGAGTGGCCTTGCCCAGGTCCGAGGGCAGAGTACCCACGTGGATGCGCTTGGTCACCACACCCCAGCCTTTCCCAGCCCTCCGGGGCGGGGCAGGGGGCGGCAAGGCCCTCAGGGGTCCGCTGGCTGGGCCGGGCGCGGAACTTGCACCCTCTGCAGGAAGGGGGGAGAGCTGGGGGCCAGCGCTGAGCCTGGCCTCACCCGTCCCGTGAACCCAGGGGAGCGCTCGGAACGTGCGGCAGGATCATCTGGTTGTTGGCGTTTTTCTGTCGAGTTTTCACACGGGGCACGGCGACCCAGAGACGCGGTGAGGGGGAGGTTCCCAAGGCCCCTGGCCTCAGGCGGCCACTCTGCCCACCCTCACCCCCCAGATCCTGCAGAAACCTCAGAACGCAGGCTGACGCTCACCACGTTTCGTCACGGACGGGGCGAGAGCCAGAAGCTGCTGAGTGGAGCCCCATCCTCCTCCAGGCTGAGGGACCGGCGGAGGATCAGCCCTGAGCCCACGTGTGCGGCCCCCTCCCACTCACCCCCACGGCCTCCGGGGACCTCCCGGGCCTCCTCACTCCCAGACTGACCTCAGGCCTGGCTGGCAAAGAGGACCAGGTGCCCGTGAGAGCTGCGTCTCTGTGGCCCCCTCCCAGCAAGGACTTGAAGGCCATCGAGGTCTGGTGTCGGACCTCACTCAGCCCAGGGGGAGGCTGGGCCTGAGGATCTCAGAGCGAGTCTGCAGGGGTTGCAGCCCCAAGCCCAGTGGGGCTGAGTCACAGGACCTCTGCATGGTCCCCAGGGCCCCGGGGGTGAACCGCGGGAGAACCGCCCTGAGACGCCGAGGCCGGGTCTAGCGGGATGAGGGGCAGGGAGGCACGCTTCCTCACCTCCTCACCTCCTCGTCCACACCCTGAATCTCTTCCAGGGGAGCCCAGCAGGCGTCACTTGGTGGGACACGACTTGTCTCCTTCGTGGTCAAGCAGGGGAACCCCAGGCCAGCTGGGGTGTCCTCAGGCCGCGGGGCTCCTGTTCCAGGCCAGCGCCCCTGGGGAGGAGCAGGGAGCCGCCGGGCCTCCTCACCCCAGGCTCTGGCTAGATGATGAGTGCAGGTAGGTCTCAGGGCCCAGGGCCGCAGGTGACCACACGTGCCCCCAGGTAGCAGCGACGCTGCTCACAGGCACCGCGCTCGCTGCCCGTCTCCTCGGGCTCCTCCCCCTCCCCCACCGCATCCTGCCCATTCTACAGGTGGGCAAGTAGAGCCCCGGCCATGCCGAGCCCCGATTCCCACCCAGGCCTGTGACTCGACAGCTCAGACTCCGCACAGGGCCCCAGGCAGCCTTCCCAGCGCAGGGGACCCAGGCGGGTGGCTGTGAGGGGAGCTCCGGGCAGGAGGTGGAGGGGGGTCCCAGCAGAAAGTCTGGACCCACTCTCCAGCAGCAAAGGGTTACACGCTTGGCAGGGGAGAGGAGCCGGCCAAGTACAAAGAGCCTCTGAGCAGATGCCCCAACAACCCGGAGCGTGAGAATTTAATCAGGCTGCCAGAGTGAAAGCCACCAAGCGGTCGTTGTGCTCCAGAGCATGGAGTCCCCGGAGCTCCAGGTCTGGAGGGAACCTGGAGGCCCCCAGCCTCACCCCATCTGACCCTGCACCCCGCAGGTGCCTCCTCAGGGCGCCAGCTGCCTCTGCTGGCATCCACACCCTCGGGGCTCAGGACAACGGCAGCAATCTCTCCACCCATCCCCCAGGGGAGCTGGTACTGTCCCAGGGAGGCGGCCTCGAAGCCAGCGGTTCGCCCCACCTGGGTCAGCTCTCAGCCACTGGACACGGGGTCCCTGGGGTCCCTCCGCTCTTCTCTGAAGACCAAACGCCCACAGCAGCAAACAAAGAGCATCTCACGGTTACTCACAGCTCACGGGGCTACAGGTCCCGAGAGCGTCTCTGCGTCTGCACGCAACACTAAGCGTCAGATCTGATCCCTGCCACAGCCTCATTCTTCCCATCTTATGGAAAAGGAAATGGCAACCCACTCCAGTACTCTTGCCTGGAAAATTCCATGGATGGAGGAGCCCGGTAGGCTACAGTCCGTGGGGTCGCAAAGAGTCGGACCCGACTGAGCGACTTCACTTTACTTCACTTTACTATAGATTAGGAACACCGAGGCTCATAGCGTTTACCTAACCAGGGCTTGATCTCACAGCTGGATTCCAGAGCTTGCTCCTACCGTCTGTGTCCCCGCTTAGAAAATCAGGCATGCACAGACACACACTCACAGACACACATATAGTCACACACACAGATGCATAGATACACACACACATGCTCACACACAGACACACATGCACAGACACACATGCTCACACAGATGCACACAGACATGTATGCACACACAGACCCACAGAAGCTCAGACGCGCACACACATGGCTCAGCGAGCTGTCTCAGAAACCCACTTAGTCTGAACCCGGAGGACTGTGGGCAGACCTGAGCAAGTTCCCCACGTCCTGCGGGCAGATCCCTCTCTCCTAGGCAGCCGTGATCCTGGATGGCTCCGCATCCATGACAGGGATCCCAAGTGACTTCTTTGAAGAAACTGATAAGCTTTAATAAATTTTAGAAATTCCAAATTTCATATAGAGGTGCCAGGGGCCCAGAATAACCGGGACAACCTTGAGAAAGAAGAGCAAAGTGGGGAGACTTACTCCAAACAACGGTGATCAGAGGCCCCCAGGACTTCAGGGCAGGGAGGCCGGGACAGCCCAGCGCCTCTGGGCAGCTGCGAGGCTGTCCAGTGGGGAAGCAACACCTGCACCCGGAGTCGCCCGGCCGGGATGGGTGCCCAGGGGTGGGCGAGAGGCCCGCGGTGCGCCCCGCAGCCTCCCTGCACCCCCTTCCGGGGCCTCTGGGCTTCAGGCTGGAACAGGAAGAGCCCTGCGCCCAGGAGGCAGAGCTGGGGCAGAAACAGCCACTCAAGCTGCAGTCGGCGAGAGTGAAAACGCGCCCAAGGAAAGGGAAGCGGGCAGGCATCGGTGCAGGCTGACTAAGGACTGGGGGCACCCTCCAGGCTGGCAGGCCCCGGGAGGGCTCTCAGGCCACATGCAAGGGTGAAGCCAGGCCACCAAGTCTAGGGGTGGGGCCGCAGGGATCTGGGGTCGCCAGGGCTTCCAGAGCAGACAGGAAGTTGTTGGAGAGGTGAGCTGGGCGGTCTCGGGCCCTCTGTGTGTCTGCTAAGGAGGTGGACCTCTGCCACGTCCTGAGGTCTTTGCCGGTGGGGACGGGGTCAGGGTTGTGTGTTTCAAAGGTGGCCTGGGACGCGGATGCAGGAGAGTGAGCCTCACGCCAGCTGGCGACCCCTGCTCACCCCAAGTCTTCCCTGTGCTGCCCCCACATGCAGAGAACACACCTGGGGGGCCCTGACCACCCCCCGCCTCGGCTCCACTGAGGGTCCCCTGCCTGGCCAACACAGAGGCTGCCCGGGGAGAGAGCCCCTCACCCGTCTCTGCCTCAGCTTCCTCCCCCACAAAGTAGGGTCACAGTAGCCTCCGTTCTAAAGCTGGGGCTCGGTAAATATTAAACACCCCATAAATGTCAGCAGCTTTCATTACATAAAATCTGTGTGTTAGTGAGACTCCTGCATAATTTGAGACTGTTTCCTGCCTCAGCTAAACTTTAATATTGAGATGGAAAACCAGGCTTTTTATTTTTATTGGGGATGAGATTTAATTCTCAGTCTTTTGGAAATGCTCAAGAAAGCAGAGAATGTCTCTTTTCAAGAGAATATTGTGCCCTGAATCAAAACGCAGTGTCAAATTATCTTAATGGTTGTTATATAAAGCGCTCGCTTAGTCATTTTCTCTTGCTTAAACTGTTTGTCTGAAACGGGGGAATTTCTTTAGCTCACGGACAGGACTGAAATGAGCTCGGATGTATTTTCATGCCAAGGAAATTAACAGTAAGTGTCCAGCAGCTGGGAGCCCTAAAACCTTATCATTGCAGGGACTGTATCAATCAAGGCGCCTCTGGCCCAGTTAAACGTCCCCACCGGCCTGATGGAGTCTAGGGGGTGGCCCTCTGAGTCTCACCGGGGACAGAAGAAACACCTCGGCGTGATTAACCAGGCTCCACCCCGGTGGCCCCGAGACCGGATGAGAGGACCCTCTAGATCCAGAGCCCCACTGGCCCCGGCGTCTTGTGCATGGCCGGCAGCTTCACTTTAGAGACAGAAAAGTTCACAACAGGCTGGGTTTTGCACGTTTTGCTTTTGAATTCAGTCCACAGAGCTGGACTTAGGGGTATGCAAAGATGAGGTGTGCTCGGCGTGTGATGCCCACGGCTTAACCGGGATTTTAATCACAAAATGAATAGGCAATTTGGTCTCCGCAGCTGCAGTGGCTGCCAGGAAGCTGGCCAGTAAAGTGCCCTCACCCCTACCCCCGAGATGGATGGAGCGCAGACCGTGCCTCCCGGAGACACTGAACAACACCTGGGGACTCTTCCCTCAGCGCCGGGCATCCCAGCCGGGAAGGCAGCCTCTCTCTACCTGCCTCCCGACCCCTCCATGGGTCGCACAGATATCACTCAGACGCCCTCCTTATGGGGACACTGAGGACGTTCAGTTCAGTTCAGTTCAGTCGCTCAGTCGTGTCCTACTCTTTGCGACCCCATGGACTACAGCACGCCTGGACTCCCTGTCCATCACCAACTCCCACAGCTTGCTCAAACTCATCTCCATTGACTCGGTGATGCCATCCAACCATCTCATCCTCTGTCGTCCCCTTCTCCTCCCGCCTTCAATCTTTCCCAGCATCAGGGTCTTTTCAAATGAGTCAGTCCTCAGCCCCAAATAAATACTAGAGAAAATCAGTCCTGAATATTCATTAGAAAGACTGATGCTGAAGCTGAAGCTCCATTATTTTGGCCACCTAATGTGAAGAGCTGACTCATTGGAAAAGACCCTGATGCTGGGAAAGATTGAGGGTAGGAGAAGAGGACGACAGAGGATGAGATGTTTGGATGGCATCACATCCAACTATGCGCTGAAGACATGACTCCATGGACCTGAGTATGAGTGAACCCCTGGAGCTGTGATGGACAGGGAGGCCCGGCGTGCTGCGGTCCATGGGGTCGCAAGGATTTGGACATGACTGAGCAACTGAACTGAACTGAACTGAGGAGCTAGCAGGTGATAAATCCACAGCTCAGACAAGGCAGGACTCATCATTACCCACACACAGCCTCCAGGGCTGGCAGGGCAACAGGCTGGGGTGAGGAAGGGGAGGTGCCGTTGGGACGAGGGTAGACCTAGTGCAAGGCCAGACAAGCCCTCGAGAGGGCAAGACCGGCTGCACTGGGTGGGGGTCGGTCCAATGGACAGCCTCCAAGGAGAGGGAGCCCTTGGACTCAGGCTAAAGATGGCTGGAGGGCAAACCTGGTCAATGCCTGGGTCTCTCAGTAAAGCCTTCCCCCCGACCACCCTGGGTGCCGGTCCAACCTGGGTCATCCTTCCCACGGGGCGTAGATGAGAAAACCAAAAGGCCCAATGTCCTGCCCATGCAGAAAGGTTTGGGGAGCCCCGTTCTGTGTTGGCACTTCACCCACGGGCCTGTCTAAACCTCTATCTCCTGCTCCACGTTTGAACTCTGCAGAGGCTCCCAGGCCACAGGACGACGTCCCGGCGCCCCTCCGTCTCGGGAACTGTGGCCTCTGCCAGCTGGGTCCCCGTCTCCTCCCATCCCAGAAGTGCAGGATGCTCCGGGTACCTGGGTCTGGCCTCCACACCCTGCTCACGGGGTTCCCCATCTGCTCTGTGGTTCCCACCCACCTGGGGCCCCACCTGCCCCATTCCGCGGGACTCAGAGTAGGACCCCTTCCCACGGAGGCCTTCTCCCCTCTCACTGCCCGCTGCGCTGGGAGCCTCCTCTGCCCTCCCATGGCTCCCAGGCTGCCCCACCCTCTCAGAAATTCCCCCGCCTCTCTCCCACGAGGCTCTTTCTGGACCAATCACCCGCACAGGCTACACACTCAGACAGCTCCTGTGGTCCACGGATGGGCGGATGATGGATGGATGAGGCTGGGGGAGGGGTCGGTGGATGGATGTGGGCGGGGGGAGGGGAGCGAGCACACACCTGGATGCTTGGTTGTCCTGAGACCTAAGGTGGTCTGAGTCCCCATAACCTCCTCCATTGACCCAGTCTGCCCCGCAAATAACGCCATGGACTCCATTCACGAATTCTGTTTTTTTCCCCCCTTCAAGTGCTCAGGACTAGCCCATGCCCGCCGGGGATCGGCCGAACTGGTTTCATCTGCTCGCAGCGCCACTGAGCAGGCTTGGCAGTGTTTATCACCATCCATCCCCCAGCAGACGTGTTTGGCAGACAGCAGATTTTTGTCATCTGCCTTCACTTGGGCATTGATTCCTGAGTAATAACTCATGCTTACAGGAAAGCTGGACTTCTCAGTAACGATCTTGAAACCAGATCTCTGGGCGCTGGCTGTGCACTGAGCCGAGAGGGCCCCAGCATGCCAATGAGGCGCGTCTGCCCACGGCTGGGAGGGGCTTGCTGTCTGAAGAAGGACTGGCTCCCGGAAAGGGTCCTCCTGAGCAGGACCCGGGGTCCCCCAGGGCCTGGACCAGGCCTCTGCTCCCTCCCAAACTGCCTCCAGCAGGGGGACACCGCAGGGCGTGTCTCCCCCTCCAGGACCTCGGGCCCCCACCCTCACCCACACCCCATGGGGCTTCTCTGAGCACATCCTCCAGGCCCACCAGGGGGTGGTCTCGGGGTGGGGTGGTCTAGGGAGAGGGACCTGCCCCTGCCCCGGGAGCTGCTGTCCATTGAGCAGACTCTCAGGGAGAAAAGGGTTGGTACCTGCTGGGGGTGAGGGCACCCCCATGACAGCCACCCCCTCCAGGATGCCCAGCACAGGGGTACCCCTGACAAGCACAGGCCCCCCGCCCTCCCGGGAGTCATGCCCCAGCCGCTCTGCATCCACGTCAGCGAAGCCCTGCGCAGTCCCCATCTGTGAGTGAGGCAGAAACCCTCACGCCACAAGGACCGGCGATGCATGAAAACGCAGGGCTCTTGTCCGAAACCCGCAGACAATCGAGGCGGAGACGGCAGAGCGTCAGATCCATCCTGAGCTCTCCTGAGAGTGGACCCTCAGAGGACGGACACCCCCGACCACAGACCCCAAACGAGGGTCTCTGAAGCCCCAGCCCCGCCAGTGGCCCCCTGATGGTGGGCCTTAGAGACTGCATGGCCAGGGTTCCCCGATGGCTCAGAGGGTAAAGAGACTGCCCGGGCCACACCTCACAAAACTCGTCGGACCCCGTCACCTGCTCTCACATCCTCGACTCCAGGACCCTCTAGGGCCTCCCAGTTTGGAATCATCCACTGCGGGCGGCCCGTGCCATGCGGTGGCAGGGACCAACCCCACCCCCTGCCCCAGCCTCTCCCGGGCCGGCTTTGGGGACATGCTGGCAAAGGTTCTCGCACTCCCGTGACCTGGGGCGGGGGGTCTGACCCAGGCCGCCTGCTGCTCCTGGTGGCGGGGGTTTTTGTGATCTTGTCCCCAGCGAGCTGCAGGCGCATGGGGCTTTGCCAGGACGGTCGTCCCTCGCGGTTCCGGGACTCCATCCTCTCCCCTCTGGCTCACCATCCCCTTTTAGTCTCTGCTCTGACCCACATCTCCAAGCTCAGCTGCGTCTCCGCCACTCCCTCCAGCTGGAGAAGTGAGAAGTGAGGGGACCTTGGTGTGGGACTGGCCCGCCCCCACCTCCGCCTGAGCCCAGCTCACCCTCGACCCCGCCCGCCTCCGCTTGTTCTGGGGGCACTGACTCTTCTCCATCACATGTTCCAGCGCCTGTTCATTTTACAGAATGTTTTCAAAGAGCCAGCTCGGGTTTAATTATCATCTCCGCGGAGCTTTCATTTCTGAACCTGTTTACTTTGGTTTTATCAAAACTGTCTCCATCTTCTGCTGACTCTGCGGACAGTGAGCAAGTGGCGTTTGGGTCTCGGGGGGCTCCTGATGGTGCTGGAGGCTTCCCCAGGGTCCCCCACTGCTGCGCTCTCAGAGGACGTGGCTGCGATCGCCCAGGTCTCTGCCTTGGCTGACTGACTCTCAGGTTTTAGACTCCCCTTTCTCCCATCAGTTAAACTTCATCATCAGTGATCTTCGCCATCTTTCTTTCACTAACCACCTTCACATATCAATCCTGCTTTAGCATCAGTCATGGGCTCACACTGGTTCAACCAGTTCCTGCTGCGTTTTCAGCCACCCTCCTCCTGGGTTCTCTAATTGGACCCGGTTTCCATCTAATGAGAAGGCAGGAAAGAAAACACTCCCAAGTTGCCTCTGTTCACACACCTGAGCCAAAGCACCCCCTCCTCCCGCCCCCGCCTCCACAGCACCTGTCAAATCTGATCAGAGAGGATAAAATTCGCTTTCTTGTTGGCACCTGGACACGATGCTGGAATATTTCAGCCCTCTTGTAAGGTTCCAGAGCCCGGCCCATGGCCATCCCCTAGGTCATCAGCCCAGGGTCAGCACGTGAGAGACGACTCCGTCTTCAGAGAGCGCCCTGGAAATCAGAGACCACAGCTAAGAGGATCATCGCGGCCACTCTGCTTGGTGGGGATGCTATACCCCCAGCAGGAAGCCAAAGCTAGAGAAACAAGCTTGTTTTCTTTTCTACTTAGCAAGGTCGTGGTCACCATGGCAATTAAGTGCTACTCCTTAAAACGGACAAAAGAGCCACTGGTTGGTTTGGGGATATTTGCGATCATTCAGGTGGAGCTCTGGGGCTGGAGGGCGATAGATTTCTCATCGTTCTCCGATTTGACTTTCCAGGCACGATGGTCAGCAGCGCCATCTGCAAACATCAGAAGGGCTTTGTCCGTGGCCCAAGGGTCTTCCCTCATCAGCCAGGCCTCCCCTCAGTCTCCCACCGTAGGGCTCAGAGGCCGCGTGACAGTCCTTACACAGCAGCAGCTGGCCGATACACACACCCTCACAGGTCCCTCTTGGGCATGAGTGGGGACCGTCTCCCACTTCGCTCTCACTCATCCAAGAAACCCTGATGGGTTTTCACGATGTCGGCAACCCCCCCTTGGAGTTTCGGCTTATACTAACCCTTCCTTAGAGCAGGATGCTCAGAACCACAAGTACCCAGGTGCTGGAGGACGAGGCAGGAGGTGGGCAGAGAGGGGTGTTCTCTGAGTGGCCGGGAAACCCCGTATTTCCATTGGATGATCTGCTCGGCTCTGATGACCACCCAGAGGTGGGGCCCTGTTCCTCCCGCCCTGCACACAGGTCCCGGGGATGTGAATTCTTAGAAGCCCCCAGCGGGGCAGCAGAGCCGCTGCATCACCCTCCCTCTGCTCCTGACCCGGGGACAGCCCCACCCTGTCCCGAGGCTCACAGGTCCTGTTTACCCAGAGGGACTCTTGGCCTGGGTTCCCGGGGTCCTTGGGGCTTTCTCTAGCCTTGGACACCCACGGCTTGCCCCTCCACCAGCGCATGAATCCTTCCTGCTTTCACCTGGTCCTCAGGGACAGAGCCCCGACTGGCCCCCAGCCTGCTGGCCACGCTGCCGCCCCCGGGGAGCCCCGGGTGGAGCAGACGGGTGGAGGGGGTCACTGTGTCATGGGTTTCCTCCGGCTGCTCTGACACCACCAGGGAAGTTCTTTCTCCCCGTCCATTCCTTCCCCCAGATTCTTTCAAACCCCCCTGACTCTGGGATCCTGTTCTCTGGCCCCAGGCCCCCCAGGATGTCCCAGGACCACCTCCCTGCCTCCAACCGCTGTCCTTACGGGAAGAGGCTGAGGCACACGTGGAGGCCCCAGCCCGGCCCTGGGGGCTTCAGGCCGAAGTCATCCTGGGCGGTCTTTTCCTGGGGGAGCCCTCCAGCCTGGCTGGAGCACTGGTGGACCCCACCAGTTTCCATGGAAACAGAGCAAAGATGGGCCCGCTTCCCCGCTGGCCCCAGCGCAGCATCACAGGGAGCGAGAGGCGGCCGGCCAGCACTGGAGCTGAGAAAATGGAACTGAAACAGGGAGGAAGCAGGTCCCTTCTCTCCACCAGGAATCGGGGCCGTCTCGTCAGCGCGGGAAAGCGGCTTCCTGCTTGTCCCCTCCCTCCCCACCTGGGCGTGTGGCCGTGGGTCCCTGAGGACGTCCTCCAGGGCAAGGCCGGACTCCGGCTCCTCTCCCCCCGCCCCGCCGACCCCACTTCCTTGGGCTCCCTGACCCTCTTTTCCGTCAATGACCAACTCTCAGACCCATGCAGAGCCCCCCACCGGACGCAGAGCCAGGGCCTGCACACAGTCCCCGGCCTCCAGGGAGAGAGGCCACCCAGATGGGTGATGGTGACACGGCAAGGCTGGGCCAGGAGCTGGGGACGTGCCCCACCCCGCCAGGGAGACCAGGGCAGGCTTCCCGGAGGAGGTGGCACCGGGGAAGTAACATGGCCTGTGGGAGGAACTCCTCCCGCCGACGTTTCGCCCTCCGCACTTTGTCCAGGGGCTCTCTGACCACACAAAATGGCTGGGGCCATCGCCTGCCTAGGCCTGGATAAAGAGCCGCCTGCCTCGGCCAGCACCGCCCATCCCAGGGCCTTGCCCACGGGACTCCACCTGCCAGCCAGGGGCTTGCTCACGGTCTGCCTCACCTCGGGAGCAACCTGGCAGCCCCACCCCCTGGGCAGGGGTCTCAGGTCCCCTCTCCACAGCCTGTCAATCCATGATGGGGCTCTGTCTTGGGAGAGGCACGGAGCAGAGCCAGAAGGGTCCCGGCTCACCCCTCACCCCACGTGGGACCTTGAACGGCCCGCAGGCTGCTCTTCCCTGGGACGTGCTTGGTGACAGCATCTCACGGAGCTTGCGTGCGGAGGGGCAGCTGGGGGCTCCGTGGGAGAGAGGCTGCGTGCTGTGCATAGTCGCTCAGTGGTGTCCAACTCTTTGGGATCCCATGGGCTGCAGCCCGCCAGGCTCCTCTGTCCATGGGATTCTCCAGGCAAGAACACTGGAGCGGGTTGCCATGCCCTCCTCCAGGGGATCTTCCCAACACAGGGATCAGACCCTGGTCTCGCGCATGGCAGGCAGATTCTTTACCAGCTGAGCCACTGGGAAGCCCCCGTGGGAGATGACGACGGCTGTAATACAGAAAGTCCCCCACGTACGAACCTTCAAACTGAAGTTTCAAAGATGGGAACATGTGGTCACATGTTCACTCACGCTTGTCCGTCCACGTGTGCAGCGCACGTGGTCATGTGTGTGCATCCTGTCCGCGTGGCTGTGTTTCTGTGTACCTCGCTGTGTGGTGCTGTTACCCTGCGTCTTGAGGAGCTCATAATAAAGACCCGACGGAGGTGGAGGCCCGGAGAAAGGAGGAGGAGGGACGAGAGGAAGAAGTGAAGAAGCCAAGAGATTCGCGATGCAGGAAGTGGCCAGGGGATTTCTTCACTTGAGGAGGCACCGTTAGCGCTTGCAGCGTAGGGCCCGAATGCAGATGGCACAGAAGGTTGCAGCGGCTGTTCAGAACGCAATCCAGCGCTGCCGAGTCATCTACGGTGAGAAAAGTAGAGCTGCCACCCAGACGTCGCTGGATCATTTTTTCAAGACAGTCGATAGAATTGCATCCAGCAAGGAGCCAGACCCTGCGCCCTCAACGTCAGGCGTGAGTGACACTGCAGCTCGCCCCGTCTCCTGTTGCCGACGCCCCTTCGTCTCTGCCCTCTCCTGCCCCCTCTCCCCGCTCCAGCCAGTGGTTCTCCTTGCCTGCTCACCGGATGCCAGCCCCTGTGTGCCCACTGCTGTCCTGGACTACTTACTGTACTTTTCAAGGTACTGCGTTGTAAGATTAAGAATGTTTATTTTTGGTGTTTGTCTTTCATGTATTATTTGTGAAAAGTATTACAGACCTATTACAGGACAGTACTATATAGCCGACCGTGTTAGCTGGGTACCTGGGCTCACTTTGTTGGACTTATGATCAAATCGGACTTGCGAATGCGCTGTCAGCACATACACGGGTTTGTATGTGGGGGAACCACTGTACGTGGGGCACGGCGCAGAGACTGGGAGTCAAGACCCAGGATCCACACCCCAAAGACAGACACCCCCCACACACACACACCCTGCCACACGCAAGTACACACACAGCCGCATACGCACACGGACACTCACACACAGTACTCCTAATCTGAGACCCCTCTGGGGGCTCCAGCAGCCGCCCCCGCCCAGAGAACCATCCTTGGGCCAAAGGGTCCTGCAGGTGAGCCTGCACCCGGTGGGGGAAGCCTGGTGTGACCCTGCCCCCCCCCCCACGGCTCCCCATGTGCTTGGGATCAAGGGGAGGAAGCAGAGAAACTCACCGGCGTGGGTCCCCACAGGCTGGGGCGTTTCCCTGGGGGATCTGCTCTGCACCCACCCCTCCTGAGAGGCCCCTTGAGCATCACTGGCTGGCAACCCAACAGACTGGCAACCCACTGCTGCCACAGACATCTCTCTTTTTTCGAAGTCACTTAAATTCAGTTCAGTTCAGTTGCTCAGTCATGTCCGACTCTTTGCAACCCGATGGACTGCAGCATGCCAGGCCTCCCTGTCCATCGCTAACTCCCGGAGTTTATTCAAACTCATGTCTATTGAGTCAGTGATGCCATCCAACCATCTCATCCTCTGTCGCCCCCTTCTCCTCCTGCCTTCAATCTTCCCCAGCATCAGGGTCTTCTCCAGTGAGTCAGTTATTTGCATCAGGTGGCCAAAGTATTGGAGCTTCAGCTTCAGCATCAGTCCTTCCAATGACTATTCAGGGTTGATTTCCTTTAGGATGGCCTGGTTGGATCTCCTAGACTACCAGGGAATAAATCTGAGTCGTTTTAAGCCACTCAGTTCGTGGAAGCTGGTTTCAGCAGCAATTAATTAGAAACGAACAGAGCAGGCCTCCCTGGCCGTCCAGTGGTTAGGGCTCTACGCTTCCACTGCAGGGGGCTCAGGTTTGATCCCTGGTCGGGGAAGAACTGAATGCTTCAAGGTGTGGCCAAAATAAAATTAAATTAAATTTAAAAATAAAAATGAGTAAAAATAAAAAATGAACAGCCCTCTGGGAGGGAAAAAAGAGAAACCAACAGAGTCCACAAAAGGGAAGGGAGGGAGGGAAGGGGCGGGGGCGGGGTGGAGGGGCGGGGCCGGCTAGCCCCCTCGGGCCTCCCGCCACAAGGACAGCCTGCACCCAAGGGGCTGCCAGGGGTGAGGGTTCATGTGTGCTCTCCACCCCCCGCACCCCCCGCCCCGGCTTCCCAGGGCCTGGGACAGAGTTGGCACCCGGCACGCCTTCATCTCGCGGCTAACTCCACACACCAGCCCACAGAGACCCCTGGCGCGCAGCACCGCCCATCACAGCCCGTGCTGGGCTCGGGGCTGGAGCTGCAGAGGCTGGCCTGGGTGGCGGGGCGCGGTCGCCCGGAGGACGACGTGTCTTAAACGGGGAGCAGACAGCCAGGCTTCGGTGCAGGTCCCGTGGGAGCCAGCCCGGAGCCAAGAGCTTGGAGTGGGAGGGCTGAGAGAAGCGCCCTCCCCTGCACCTGCCAGAGAAAGGGGAACCGAGGGGCCTCCCCTGGGACCCCGCGCTCAGAACAGAGCGCTGCCCACCCCGCGCCTGTGCACCAGACCTCAAGCGCCCCCAGGCTCGAGTAGGCGGCTTTCACGGATCCCTGGGGGTGGGGGGCCTTTCCAAACTTAAAGAAGTGAAACAAGGCACAAATGAAAAGATTGATGGATTTGACTACAGAAAATTAAACCTTTTGTATGCCAAAAAAAATAACCGAATTTAAAAGTCAGAGAGAAAAAGAGAGGAAGGAAGCGGAGGGAGGCAGAGGAAGGGAGAGGCAGGGGGAGGAAGGGGGAGGATGGAATGACACCTGCAGTTACCCAGGCAGAGGACCCAGAGCCCCCCCTGGGATGGAGCTCTCTCTGGCAGCCAGAGAGAGCTGTGCTGGCGCCCACCGTCAGGAGGCGGCTGAGACAGACCTAGAGACTTGCCCGCGAGCCCAAGTCCCCAGTGCAGGGAAACCTCCGTCTCTCACCTGCTGTCCTGCTCAGACTCAAGTCACCAGAGCAAAGGTGTCGTGACCCCTGGAGGGAGACAGGCCATGTCCAGCCTCGTCTCCGCCTCCCAGAGGGGTGGTTCAGGCAGCAAGGACGGGGTGCAGAGGGGTCTCCCTGCAGCGGGTCTCCAGGAAACAGTGCCATGTTCTGCACCCAAACCCAGAGGCGAGTCCTTGACCTTTGACCCGTTCCCCTCCTTTCAGACATCTGAACCCTAGGAAGAAACTCAAAAGGAGCCGGTGCAGCCAGGGCCTCAGGCCCAGGTGTCAGCTCCGCCCATGGCCACAGCCCGGTTCTCCGGTCGTGGCTCCCGTCCGGGCTGTGTCTGCAGGGCAGAGAGGGGTGTGAGGTGGGTGAATATTTCTCCCTCTGTCTCTACTCATAACACCACAATCCTGGACTTCCCTGGTGCTTCAGTGGTTAAGAATCTGCCTGCTGACGCAGGGGACACAGTTTCAATCCCTGGTCGGGGAAGATTCCAGGTACCTCGGGTCAAAGAAGCCCATCTTCGGCAACTAGAGAAAGCTCAAGTGCAGCAACAAAGACCCAGTGCAGCCAAAAATAATCTTTTTTTTTAAAGACCACCATCCCGTGAGATCAGGGCCCCACACTTACAACCCCGCCTCATGTTAATGACCTCCAGAGGCCCCATCTCCAAATACAGACACACTGGCCAGTAGGGCTTTCAGCACAGGAACGGGGGAGGGGCCCAGTTCAGAGGACAGCGGGCCGCCGGGCAAATGACCACAAGCTGGAGTTTATAACAGCAGACACTGATTCTCTCACAGTCCTGGAGGCCAGACTCCCATCCCGGGTGGCGGCAAGGCAGGGCTCACTGCCGAAGGGAGGCTCCCGGGGAGGAAACCTCCTGCCCCTCCCAGCATCTTGGCTCTTGGCCGCCTCACTCCAGCGTCCATCTCGGTGGCCCCTTCTCCGCAGGGCTGTGTCCTGTGGGAGCACCTTCGCAGCCTGTGGCCTCAGGCCTGTTGTGTCCCTCTAGGCCTCAGTTTCGCCTCTCTGGTCCTGTTTCTGGGGAGCCTGGGGCGGGGGCTCTACCCTCCACCTGGGAGCCCGTCCAGTCACTGCACGGCCCCTTCCTTCCCCAGTGGACTGGCTGCAGGGGGAGGGTCCTCAGTGTTCCAAGGGGAGGACGGCTCCGGTGGGAGGGGACCGCCCGGCCCTTGCCCGGCCTCCGTGCTGGCCTCAGGTCCTGGAGTCTGGTAGGGCCCCTTGGAGACAGCACCTCCTCTCTGCTCAGTAGAGCATCAGCGGTGGGTTTGCTGGCAGTGGGCCCAGGGGCTTGTGCCCACCAGCCCTGCTGGGTGCTGGAGGCTGTGGGTCAGAGCTCTGTATTACGTGGTGGGCTAGGAGCACTCGCACCTCATTTTTCTCCTCTCTGAAAGGGAGTCGTGACCTTACGACCTGGGAGGACTCCAGGGGGATCAAAATGAATGAGAAGGCAGACACCAGGTCCTGAGAGCAACGCAGCCTGTAGGGCCCCAGGGCTGTGGGCTCGGACCCCACCTGACCCCGGAGCTGGACCACCCTCAGCATCTCCCGCCGCTGGCCTGGGGCCCTGGACCACCTCCTGGCCCCAGCCCTCGGGAGGAACAACGGGAGGGTTCTGGCCACTCCACAGCTTTCCTCCCTTGGCTGCTCTGCCTGAGACGTAGCTGGGACTCATCAGGACTGACGTGAGTTATAGTCCAGAAGAGTGCAAACACCCCAGTGCCTGGGTGCTGGAGCCTGAAAGAAATCAGAGCTGGAACGCCAGCAGAAGATGAAGGAAAAAATGCAGGAAAAGGAGACCGTATATGGGGAGAATGCTACATAACCATCGAGAAATTTCCAAAACCCAAAATGCCCACAGTGACAAGAATGTGCCTTAGTTACCAGCTGACGCCGGGCTCCAGTTACCAGGCTGAGCAGCAGGTAAGAAAGAGCAAGACGTTCCTCCCAGAAAATGCCCTGCACGCGTGGAACTGTACATGTGCGCACATGCATGCGTGGTCATGTGTGTACGTGTGCACACAGCGCAGGCATGCAGCATTTACGTATGGGTAGGTGTGCATATGCACACACTGACACGTGCACACACTGACACGCATGCACACAGAGACACGTGTGCACACACATGCACGCACTGACACATACATATACACACATGCACACACAGACACGTGCACACAGAGACACGTGTGCACACACATGCACGCACTGACACATACATATACACACATGCACACACAGACACGTGCACACAGA
>CM035298.1:45512892-45539580 GCA_020226075.1 Hydropotes inermis
GACACGTGTGCACACACATGCACGCACTGACACATACATATACACACATGCACACACAGACACGTGCACACAGAGACACGTGTGCACACACATGCACGCACTGACACATACATATACACACTGACACACACATGCACACAGACACGTGCACACAGAGACACGTGTGCACACACATGCACGCACTGACACATATACACACTGACACACACATGCACACACACACGTGCACACAGACACGTGTGCACACCCTGACACACATATGCTCATATGCAGCAAGGGTGGACACCCAACCTGATTCTGATTTCCTAACAAACACAGGAAGGGAAGCTCAACTGGCTCCAGGCTAGGGCCAGGCTGGGGGTGGGGGTGGCCGCTGAAGGGAAGGACAGGATTGAGAGGCAGGGGGCCGAGGGCTGGAGGAGAGGTGGGTACTGCAGGGGCTCCGTTCCAGGGGCCACAGACGGAGGGTAGAGGAACGGGGGTGTGCTGGGACAGGGAGGCTGGGCCAGGTGCAGACCCCAGGGGGCTGGTGTAGCTGACAGCAGGGCCCTGGGAGTCGAGGCAGGCACCCTGACCTTGGAGTGGGTTTGGGCACGCTGGAGGGTGTGCTAAGGCAGAGAAGGATCCTGGGGTGGGGTGTGAGAACCAGGGGAGATAGGGCCCCTGGGAGTGTGGATGCAAGCTTGAGCATGCCCGTGTGCAGGGGGGATGGTATTTGCGTGCAAGCATGAGTGTGTCATGGAGTACACGTGCATGCCTACGTGCGTGCACACGTGCGTGTGGTGGGGTGATGGGCACAGCACCCCAGGGCCATGGGGTTATTACTTTCCGTCCACAGGGCCGGCAGCCTCAGGCCTATTCTGAGCCCAGGCACCTCCTGACCAGCCGGGAATCCATGACGCACACTCCTCCCGCAGTGCCAGCCTGTGCATACTTGGTAGTGAAATTGAATCAAGACTGTGTTATTTTTAACAATTTTAGAAAAAACACTTGGAGAGGCCCAGGGACAATCACACGCCGACGTCCGTGGCCGCTGGTGGAGGGGCGGGCCTCCCTCCACCTAGGGGGCTCAGTTCCCCTCGGCCACGCCAAGGGTGGGGACTTGAACTCGAAACTTCGTTCCTGCTGTTTCTGCTCAGGGAGAAAGGTGAATGTACTCCCGCTAAAGCACCCAGGGCTTCAGTTGTCGCCAACGTGCGGGAACTGTGTTTACAGAGGCCGAAGAAAGTGCGTCGGTGGGGAAGCCCCTGTGGGGCGGGGTGAGGGAGGCCCGGCCACTGAGGCCCCCCTGCCCCAGTGTGGGGCTCAGCTATGGCTGGCCCCTGGATATGCTGCTCCCCAAGGCCTCGCCTTGCCAAGCTGTAAGATGGGCACGGTGGTACCGTCCTGGTGGGGCTGTGGATGGGCTCAGGGGCCTCGCTCCGGTGCGGGACCCTCAGCTGCTCCTGTGCCTGCCCCAGACCTCACGCCCTGCGGCAGGTGAGGGAAGTGGCCGGGCTCCTGGCCATTCCCTCTTCCAGTGCACACAGCCAACACGTTCTCATGAGCACCACAGCAGCCTAGCTGGGGTCTAACCTCACGGCTCCAGGGGCCGATGAGCTCAGGCCTGGACCCGGAGCTGGGGGCACGCGATGGACGGACAGACAGATGGGCCCTCTTCCCTGCAGAATCCCATCGAGAGCGAATGGTGGGGTGGCAGTGGCCGCCCTCCCCATGCCCTCAGCCAGTAGATCCTAATCTGCAAGTGGCCAGGACGCTCCTCCTCACCATTGCCACAAGCCCAGCACCGTGAGCAGGACATGTCCCAGGGTGTCCATCCGTGTGACAGTCCGAGTCAGCACTCGATGGAAAGTGAGGCAGGGTGAGCTTTGAAGATCAGATGCACGGAGATGCTTCAGCCCTGGGCCCTGCGTCCCGGCAGAGACTGGAGGGAACAGCACGTGTCCACCAGAACACCAGTGTCTGTGATAACAGCGGTAAAACGGGGGACAAAAGGGTGGTGGCCACTTGGTGAAACAGCACCGAAGAGGCAAGACTCCACACTGAAGCCAACGACGGTCATGCCGGCCTGGAGCCTGGGCCACGGGCGGCTCAGGCAAAGAAGCGCTCTGCCCTGCCCCCATCCAGGCAGTCGTCCCATTCCCAGAAGAGGCAGAGCCCCCCGAAAATTTGGGGACAGGAGGGAGTGGGTGATCCCAGCCTTGATAAGGAGACAGGAGACCCCTCTTCCTGATCAGCATTCCAAGTTGCTGCTTCAAAGGGTGGAGAGAGCTGGCCAAGGTCAGTGACAGGCAACTCCAAGGAGGGCCCATGGGAGAGCCCCCAGGAGCAGCATCCCTGGTGATCAGAGGAGAGAAAACGGAACCTGTCACCTGCTGTCTTCAAACATTCGCCGAGAACAGCTGCCACTGAAAGATCAAGTGGCCGCTTGTTGCTCATGTGCTCAGTTGTGTCCATCTCTTTGCGACCCATGGATTGCAGCACACCAGGCTTCCCTGTCCTTCGCTATTTCCCAGAGCTTGTTCAAACTCATGTCCATTGAGTCAGCAATGCCATCCAACCATCTCATCCTCTATCACCCCCTTCTCCTCCTGCCTTCAATCTTTCCCAGCATCAGGATCTTTTCCAATGAGTGAGTTCCTTGCATCAGGTGACCAAAGTATTAGAGCTTCAGCGTCAGTCCTTCCAATGAATATTCAGGACTGATTTCCCTCCTAAATATCTCCTTGCAGTCCAAGGGACTCTCAGGAGTCTTCTCCAACACCACAGTTCAAAATCATCAATTCTTCAGTGCTCAGCTTTCTTTATAGTCCAACTCTCACATCCATACATGACCACTGGAAAAACCATAGCTTTGACTATATAAACTTTTGTCAGCAAAGTAATGTCTCTGCTTTTTAATACGCTTTCTAGCTTGGTCATAGCTTTTCTTCCAAGGAGCAAGCATCTTTTAATTTCATGGCTGCAGTCACCACCTGAAGTGACTTTGGAGCCCAAGAAAATAAAGTCTCTCACTGTTTCCGTTGTTTCCCCATCTGTTTGCCATGAAGTGATGGGACCAGATGCCATGATCTTTGTTTTTGAATGTTGAGTTTTAAGCCAGCTTTTCAACTCTCCTCTTTCACTTTCATCAAAAGGCTCTTCAGTTCCTCTTCACTTTCTGCCATAAGGGTGGTGTCATCTGCATATATGAAGTTATTGATATTTCTCCCAGAAATCTTGATCCCAGCTTGTGCTTCATCCAGCCTGGCATTTCACATGATATACTCTGCGTATAAGTCAAGCAGGGTGACAGTAAACAGCCTTGACGTACTGCTTTCCCAATTAGAAAACAGTCTGTTGTTCCGTGTCCAGTTCTAACTGTTGCTTCTTGACCTTTCTCAGGAGGCAGGTCAGGTTGTCTGGTATTCCCATCTCTTGAAGAATTTTTCATAGTTTGTTGTGATCCACACAGTCAAAGGCTTTGGCGTAGTCAATAAAGCAGAAGTAGATGTTTTTCTGGAACTTTGTTGCTTTTTCTATGATCCAACAGATGTTGGCAATTTTATCTCTGGTTCCTCTGCCTTTTCTAAATCCAGCTTGAACATCACATATCATTGAAGCCTAGCTTGGAGAATGTTGAGCATCACTTTGCTAGCATGCAAAATGAGTGCAATTGTGCAGTAGTTTGGACATTCTTTGGCATTGCCCTTCTTAGGGATTGGAATGAAAGCTGATCTTTTCCAGTCCTGTGGCCACTGCTGAGTTTTTCAAATATGCTGGCATATTGAGTGCAGCATCATCTTTTAGGACGTGAAATAGCTCAGCTGGAATTCCATCCCCTCCACTAGCTTTGTTCATAGTAATGCTTCCTAAGGCCCACTTGACTTCACATTCCAGGATGTCCGGTTTTAGGTGAGGGATCACGCCATCGTGTTTATCTGGGTCATGAAGATCTTTTTTGTATAGTTCTTCTTTGTGTTTTTGCCGCCTCTTCTTAATCTCTTCAGCTTCTATTAGGTCCATACCATTTCTGTCCTTTATTGTGCCCATCTTTGCTTGAAATGTTCCCTTGGTATCTCTGATTTTCTTGAAGAGATCTCTAGTCTTTCCATTCTACTGTTTTCCTCTATTTCTTTGCATTGATCACTGAGGAAGGCTTTCTTAACTCTCCTTGCTATTCTTTAAAATTCTGCATTCAGGTGGATGTATCTTTTATTTTTTCCTTTGCTTTTCACATCGCTTCTTTTCTCAGCTATTTGTAAGGCCTCCTCAGACAGCCATTTTGCCTTTTTGCATTTCTTTTTCTTGGGATGGCTTTGATCACCGCCTCCTGTAAAATGTCATGACCCTCTGTCCATAGCTCTTCAGGCCTCTGTCTATCAGATCTAATCTCTTGAATCAGTTTGTCACTTCCACTGTATAATCGTAAGGGATTTGATTTAGGTATGACCTGAATGGTCTTGTGGTTTTCTCTACTTTCTTCAATTTAAGTCTGAATTTTACGATAAGGAGTTCATGATCTGAGCCCCAGTCAGCTCTTAGGGGGTGATGAAAATGGTCTAGAATTATATAGTGTGATGGTCACATAGTCACAGTCAGCTTCCAGTCTCGTTTTTACTGACTGTGTAGAACTTCTCCATCTTCAGCTGCAAAGAATATAATCAATCTACTTTTGGTATTGACCGTCTGGTGATGTCCATGTGTAGAGTTGTCTCCTGTGTTGTT
Organism: Hydropotes inermis; assembly: GCA_020226075.1. NCBI lineage: Eukaryota > Metazoa > Chordata > Mammalia > Artiodactyla > Cervidae > Hydropotes > Hydropotes inermis. The sequence goes on from CM035298.1 coordinate 45,517,600, forward strand.
GGAAGAGGGTGTTTGTTATGACCAGTGCGTTCTCTTGGCAAAACTCTGTTAGCCTTTGCCCTACTTCATTCTGTGCTCCAAGCCAAGCTTGCCTGTTACTCCGGGTATCTCTTGACTTTCTACTTTTGCATTCCAGTCCCCTGTGATGAAAAGGACATCCTTTTTGGGTGTTAGTTCTAAAAGGTCTTGTGGGTTTTCATAGAACAGTTCAACTTCAGTTTTTTCAGCATTACTGGTTGGGGCATATACTTGGATTACTGTGATATTGAATTGTTTGCCTTGGAAACAGAGATCATTCTGTCATTTTTGAGTTTGCTCCCAAGTACTGCATTTCAGACTCTTTTGTTGACTATGAGGGCTGCTCCATTTCTTCTAAGGGGTTCTTGCCCACACTCAGTCGTGTCCAACTCTTTATGACCCTATGGACTATACGGTCCATGGAATTCTCCAGGCTAGAATACTGGAGTGGGTAGCCTATCCCTTCTCGGATCTTCTCAACCCAGGAATCAAACCAGGGTCTCCTGCGTTGCAGGCAGATTCTTTACCAACTGAGCTATCAAGGAAGCCTTAGATATAATGGTCATCTGAATTCAATTTGCCTGTTTCAGTTCATTTTAGTTCACTGATTACTAATAGTCATACAGAGAACAACTCAAATCAAGCATCAGAAATAAGCAGCACCTCTGGGAGGAGCAACCCAGAGGCAGAGACCTCAGCCTGGTGCCTCTGAAACGCCTCGGGGTGGGCGTGAGCCACCCTGGGGCATCCCAGGGTCTCAGAAGCGGCTTTCTTCTCCCCCAGCTGGGGACAGAAGGCCTGTCACTGCCCCCGGGAGCTGACCCTTCCCTTGGCGACCTGACCACAGCGTCTCCTTGTCCCTGAGCGCTCTTTCACCAGGAGACCCCAGTCCCAGCTCAGCCTTGAGTCCTGGGTCCAGCCGCCCATCAGAACAGGAACCCCTACAGGTGACCAGGGCCCTCGGCCGGCGAGGAGGCTGCCCCCAGGTCCGCGGGTCCTGCCTCCCCCCACCCAGGGCCGACTCCACTCTGCGTCCATAGAAGGAGCCCTGGGGGCTGTACTGGCACCAAGAGGCCCCCCGCACTTGCGAGCGACCGGACCCCCCTCAGCCTGCCCCGGGGTCCTGCCGGTGCCCTTCCCCGGCACTCTCGGGGAGTCCCCAGCAGAGGAGCCGGTCCTGGGGGGCGGCCGATCTCTCGAGGCCACAGCAACACACCAAGCTCCCATCAAGACTCCGACAGCCGCGCGGGAGGAGGCCTCCTCCCAGGGGACACACCAGGCCAGCCCAGGGTCCCGCGGGTGTCCGAGCCGTGTCTGTCCCGGGACAGGAGCTTCGGGGGAACTTCCCAGAGCAGCAGACCAGACAGATGGCCACAGACGAGACAGATGGGTTCCGGAACTGCAGAGCGCGAGGACCTGGGCTATGCCAGCCTCTGCCCGGGTGGGCAGCCTCCTCGGGACAGGCAGGTGGACGAGGGGCGGCACCCCAGAACCTCCCGGAACCTCTCTCCATTCTTCCCAGAGGCCGATCAGGCCGCGGCTGCACCTCCCTAGCACCCGGGGTTGTCCCCGCCTGCCGAGACTGCAGCAGCAGAAAGAGCCGGGGCTTTGGATGCCGGAGGGATGGCTGAGGAGCTAACGCATCACCTGGGCCTGTTTCTCCCTCAACAAGTGGAGATGATGGTCCCTGCTCCCTCCTGGTGGACAGGATCCTCTGGGACGTGGGTGGGAGCCACGGGTTGCTCACGTTTCTCTGCACCTCCTCGCCCGCCCCGGCCTCATCCTAGACCGTGGGGCCAGGACTGGACTGCCGCCAGGGGCTCCTCCTGCTGCGAGCGTCACTCTGAGCACACACACACCCCACTCCTCCAACAAGTATTTGTGAAGGCCGTCTTGGTTTGCAGACACCGTTCTGGTTGCTGAGGGCCTCGAAGCCAGCAGGAGGCAGGCTCCGGGGTCTTGGGCAGGGGGACCACAGTCAACAGTAAAAGCAGAGCAGCAGCCTAGCTGGAAGGAGGAGGGGGAGGCTTTGGGGGGCAGCGTGGAGGGAGGCAGGCAGCAGCAGAACTGACGCTTCAGCAGGGTGAGCTGATGGGAAACAGGCAGTTTAGGCTCTAGGGAGATGTCCCTGCAGAGGGACAGAGATTGTGTGAAATCGGGGAGCAGCAGCAGGTGCAAAGGCCCTGAGGCAGGCGCGCTCAACCACAAGCCCTCCGTGCACTCACCGATGCCCCTTCCTCTGACGGAGGCCCGGAGCGCTGGCCAGGGATGGAGGCTGAGCCCTGAGGGTCACAGCACCCGGACAGGGGTTTGCCCACCGTGGGTGGCAGCAGGGCCAGCCTCTCTCTGGACACAGTCTGGACAGCAGGCGGGGTGAGAGCCAGGGCAGCAGGTCCAGGCCACAGGAACAGTCCGGGAAGAAGCAGAGGTGGCCGGGACCAAGCTGATGGGTCTGGGGGTGAGGAGCAGAGACGTCTGAAGGTGACATCCACCAGCAGACCGCTGACGGCCGGGGGTGGGGCTTGGCGGGGGCGGGGTGGGCAGAGTGCAGAGGAGACTGCTGCCCTCGGGCTGCGTTTAGCTGGGCTACCTGCTAGAGGCCTGGGGAGAAACAAGGGGTCCTGAGGGCCTGGGCGTCTCTGCAAGGCTTCCACCAATCCGCAGAGAACAGAAGGGTCGGATCTCAGGCCAGCAATTTGTACACTGTTTCGTGGACCTGGGGAGCACCCAAAGTGGGCGGGGGGCAGGCAGGGCTCAGGGTGGGGGGTGGGGAGGGGGCCAAGCCTCTGTGCACAGAGGGGCCCCGCCCCCAGGAGAGGAGGAGCGCCCTGCTCAAGGTCACAGACAGCCCCCCACCTCGTCCCTCCCCAGGGCAGCATCGTTGCCAGAGCCCCTGCCCCACACGCGGGGGTGGTCAGTGTCTGACCCCTCCCTCGGGGAACCCCTCAGTACACACGGACCATTGAGGCACTGATCTGGGGGCAAAGTATGGGCTTTGCATTTTTTTTTTTTTTTGCCATGCCATGGAGCTTGTAAGATCTCGGTTCCCTGACCAGGAATTGAACCCAGACACAGCTTGAAAAGTGCCCAGTCCTCAGCACTGGACCACCAGGAAGTTCTCTGGATTTTCCTGCTCGCTCTCTCTGGCCCAGCAGCCAGCATCGCTGACCGGCAGTCATGTCTTCCCCTGCCCAGACTGGCACGCCTGACAGGGGTTCTCGGGGTGGTGGTGCAGAGACGGGCCCCCCGGTCAAGCCCGGGGAGGAGGGCCCGCTGCCAGAGGTCACGGAGCCCCAGGCCACACCCTGCCTCCCCAGGCCCTGCTGAGGTCACTTGGCCCTTGGGCAGGTGGCATCTCCTGGTATTTATCATGCATTTTCCACATCATCTGATGTCTCACAAAATGTAATATTATGCAGTGATTTCTCTAAAGCCAACTAGGCTGAGGTTTGCTACTGAGCAATCCTTTCTTTTCCACCCAGCACTTGAGAGGGGGCTAACCCAGAAACACCAGAGGCCCAGCCAGCTGCCCTGTGATCGACCCACAGCAGTGTGTCCAGGAGCCCAGCTCCAGGGTTCTGAGCCACGTGGTGACCACTGAACTGTATTTAACCAGGGATGTCAAATCCCCACCTCCTGGAACGTTCCAGAATCACTCTGCCCCTCCCACGAGGCTACCTACTGGGCCCTCCTTGGAAGCCTCCTCCCCACCACCGCCCCAGGACAACGGGCGTCTGGGGACCCGGGTTCAGGAAGACTTCTTGGAGCACTTAGATGAGAATCCTATGTGGGACGTAACAGAGGACCAAATGCTGAGGGTCAAAACGGTGAAGCTGATTCTCACACGGCTCCGGAGGACACAGGTCCAAAACCAGCCGGGCTGTGGTCCTTCCGAAAGCTCCAGGGGCGGGCCCTTCCTGCCTCTCCCGGCTCCTGGGAGCTCCAGGCGCCCTAGGGCCCAGGGCCGCAACGCCCACTCCCTGCCTTTGTCATCACGTGGCCTCCTCCCCCGGGTCTGTGGCTTCTCCTCTCCTTTGTCTCGTAAAGACACATCTTAGACTTAGGGCCAGTCCCAGAATGCAGGGTGACCTTCTCGTATCAGCATCCTTAGCATCTGCAAAGGTGCTTTTTCCAAATAAGTTCCCACTCACAGGTTTGGGGGCTCACAGGGGAACATGGGTATATTTTGTGGGAGGCCAGCATGCACCCCATGACAGCCCCTTGCTGACCACCACCCGAAGGCAGGAGCCGCCCTGCAGCCCGGCTTCTCTTGATGCCCCCAGAGACGGGCTGTCAAGGAACCCTCCCTTTCTGTCGCCCCCGAGGGCCCCAGGCTCCCGGGTTCCACAGCACGTGGACGCTGTACGCAGGGTGATGACAGATGGGAGATGGTGTGGAGATGCTGGTGGTGTGGACGCCCTAGGAGCCCCGGGTACTGTGACTCGCCCTCTACACACATGGGTAGCTCTGGTTGCCAAAGACGACCGCTCAGCTCCGCCCATTGAGGTCAATCCAGAGGGCGGAGTGAGATTCGAGAGGAAAACAGGTTCCATCATGCGTATTTGGCCTCAAGCAAACCCACGAGTGTGTCCAGGCTGGTCAGCAGAGGCTCGGCCAGGACACCAGCTCCACGCCTCTGCACCCCTGGGCAGCCAGTGGGCAACGAGTGTGATTCATGAGTGCCTCGGGCTGCCCAGGGGTGAACGGCCACCACCCAGGACCCAGTGACCCGGGGACTCTGGTCTCCAGGTCTCTGAAGGATGACTGTGGGACTGGAGGAGTGGATGTCTCCGGGACCCCAGAGTGCGGCACCAGGACCCGCTCGGCACGAAGAGAGAGAGGCCTAGGTATCGGAGCTGCCCAGTAATGGGTGGGCCCCTACCTGGAAGGGTCCAAACAGAGGTTAAGTCTCAGAAGGGTTGTATGCACACATCCGAAATGTGTTCATAGTGTGATTCAGCCTTAAAAAGGAAGGACACTGTGACTCAGGCTACAACAGGGGAGGATCTTAAAGACATGAGGCCGAGTGGAATAAAGCAGACACGCAAGTGTACGTCCTGTGTGGTTCCCTCCCTCCCCAGGGGGTCCCTGCAGGAGTCAGGTTTAGAGGCAGAGAATGGAGATGGGGGGCTGGAAGGAGAGGGAGGTGGGGAGTTCATGTTGAATGGGGACGGAGTTTCTGATTTCCAAGATGAAGAGAGTCAAGGCGGGCAGTGACGGCTGACAGTGTAGATGCACCTGACACCCTGAACGGCGCACTTTCACTGCACCCTTAGGATGATCACAGTGGTCAGTTTCACGTGATGGTTCTGTTGTTCTGTGGCTCAGTCGTGTCTGACCCTTTGCGACCCCATGGACTGCAGCACGCCCAGCCTCCCTGTCCTTCCCCCTCTGTCCTTCCCGGAACTTGCTCAGATTCATGTCCATTGAGTCAGCAATGCCGTCCAACCATCTCATCCTCTGTTGTCCCCTTCCCCTCTTGCCTTCAGTCTTTCCCAGCATCAGGGTCTTTTTTGTGGTTTAAATAAAAAAAATGTGTTTTCACCACACTTCAAATTTTTTAAAGGTCCTTTCACCAATGCCCACAAAGCAGACACAATGCAGAGGGTGATACGGTCATCAGAACAGGTCCCGCCCCTGCTCTGGGGGACTTGTGGGCAGATGGGGGGGCGCCAGGACAGAGGTAACCAGGAGGCAAAGGGGAGAGGGTGAGGGGAGGAGGGCAAAGGGCCTGCGGAAGTGAGGAGAAAACCCGAGAGAAGGGCGGGCTTCTGGGCAGAGACGGACTCCCGCCGCCAGAGGCCTGAGGAAGGAGCTGAGCCCAGGAAACGGAGCAGGCAGAGCTCAGGGTGGAGCAGGGCGGAGCCGGCAAGCTGGGAGAGCTGGGCCCGCCTCCGGGCAGCGCCCATGGGGCTGGGGAGGGGCTGCATCCTCGGGGGGCCACAAACCAGGGGGCCTGTCTCCTCCAGGCAGGAGAAGGAGAGCAGCAGGTCGCCCGCCTCCCGTGGCATGGGCTGCCATCCCCTCCTCCAGGGACGCTTCCAGCCCAGGGGTCACACCCACGTCTCTTACCTCTCCTGCCTGGGCAGACGGGTTGTTTTTTTGTCACTAGGGCCACCTGGGAAGCCTGCACCAGGCCTCACGCTTCCCACAGAAACGCCCAAGGCAATGGGGAGCATCACCTCCATGTTACAGACGAGAAAACTGAGGCTGGAAAGACTGTTTGATCGGCAGTGAGAGGACACGTCAGCCCAGAACTCGCCACCACGCGGACACCTGTGCTAGATCCTAACTAACGTGGATGCGCGGGCTTGTCTCACAACACGGGTCCTTCCACCAACTCCAAACCCAGAAGCTTCGAGCTGTCAGCCCAGCAGGGGAGGAAACCACTGCGCCAAGCATCAGCTCTGCGCCCATCACGTCGTCAGACCCAAAGTGGATGCGGAGAGAACTCCAGGCATCGCCTCTGTCCTGCAAAAACATGCACTCTTTAAGGAGGGGAGCAGAGTCCTCCGGGCGGGAAACCCTAGAACAGTCCTCGGGCTTCTGGCTCCAGGTGGACCCGACCCAGCCTCGCTGACTCCGGGCTCGTGGAAGGACAGCACGGATGGAGGCGGCCCCTCCCACGCGGGCGCAGAGAAGCCTGCAGGGTGGACGTGGGGAGGTGCTTCATCTCGTCTCCGTTTTCCAGCATCAGAAGCAAGTTTTTCCATCCATGGGCTCTGCTGATAGATCTTCAGAATCCAACAGAGCAGGCGATGGGGACAGCCTCGCCGGGAGGGACCCAGATCTGTTGGATGGCGGCCTGCAGGGCAGCAGGCAGAGGGAGCCCCGATGACCCACAGCCAGAGGAGCCACCCCATCCCTGTGTCTGCCCACCCAGCGTGGGGATGGGGCTCCCCGCAGAGCAGGGCCAGAGTGTGTCTTCCGGGGGCCGGGGACCCCAGGAGCCCAAGGAGGGGCTAGACTGTCCTCCCCAGCTCAGCCATCCAGGCCAAGGGCCAATGGTTCCTCAGGCTGTGGTCAAACCACAGGGGCCAGTCCTTTCTCACCCAAGGACCAGGAAGAGAAAAAGCCTTTGAAAAACGCCGCAGGTTGAGTCAGACCCAGCTTCCTTTGAGAGCCTCAGAGGGGAGATGGCGCCCCGGAAATGGCTTATGGGGGAGCCAGAAGCTCATTTTGGAAACCTCCAGGGGAGCACAGAAGGATAAGGTGAAGGCAGCAACAAAGAAAGTGGGTGAGGACAGAACAGGCCTGGGCGGCAGCGGAACGCAAAGTTACACGGGGGAAGAGGGGATGCAGGGTGTGGAGCAGATGGGAGGGAGGACCTGACACCTTGACCTGGGAGGATGCTGAGATCGAGCTGCAGGGGGAGCAGACACCCGCCCCTCCGGGCGGCAGGTGGAACCCCCGGGGCCAACAGCGGCCACCTGGCGACCCGGGCATCTGGCAGAGGGCCCGGGGCTGTCGTCAAAAGGGTCACACAGACCTGCTCAAGGGGAGTCCAGGTTCTGGACACAGTGTGAGCGACAGCAACGAGGCGGCCCCCTGCCCTGGGCTCGCTGTGCCACCCGAGGTGGGCGGGCAGGGACGGGGGCTGGAGGCCATCGGGGAGCTCGGGGACAGGGTCTGGTACCCCGCCCCCAGCCTGGGCACCCTCCTGCCTCCGAAGGTCAGGGGCTCCCGGGTTAAGGGGTGGGCCTGTTCTGTCCTCGTGAACGCCTCTGGAAAGACATTTAAAGGTGGCCCCACCCCACCCCCCACCCCCGCCCACGGAGGTGATTCAAAGCTAAAGATTCCATCTTCTGAGACTCCAGCCTGGGGACCCGGGGTGGGGTACGGGGCGTGGTCCGCACGCCCACCCCCTGCCCCGCCTCTGGGCACAGGCCACCAAAGGTGCTTCTGACCAACCGGAGAGAGCACATGAACTTGTCCTCTTTTAGGTCAAAACCCCCATCCGGTCCATCCTGACCCGTGACCCTGCGCTTCAGAGGGAAAGTCCAGGTCTGTCTGAGGATGCCTCATTTCTCCTCCTGGTCCTTCCATCAGGAAGTCACTGGCAGGCTGGACACCAGGCCGAGAGCAGTGACTGGACAGAACATTTCACTCTCCCCCTTTAGAAACGGAAAGCAGCCCTGACTCACATGAAGGCAGTTTTTATCGCCGCAGTACTTGAGCTACAAGTTCCTGCACGGAGACGTTCTAGCTTATATTTAATGTCACAAGTCACACGGCTATTTTTGCACCGAGAGGCCGACAATGCTCCCAGGGACACACCAGATCTGCGCTCACCATCCATCGAACTTGCCCCTGCGTGTCATCCCATTGTCTTCTCAATTACGCCCGAAAGTCACCACGTGCAGAATGTCCTCAGCCGTGTGCCTCAGGCACAAAGTTCGTTAAAAGAATAAAAAGGCTATACTGAGCTTTGGATGCAAAAGCAAAATTGCAAATAAACAAGCGGGACGGCATCACACTAAGAACCTTCCGCCCAGCAGCAAAGGAACCGTCGACCAAGTAAGAAGGCAGCGTACAAATGGGAGAAAGAGTTTGCAAAGCGTATCATCTGACAGAGGGCTAACGTTCAAAACACAGAGAATTCATACACCTCAGCAGCAAAAAGGCCAAAGAGTCCAGTTTAAAAACAGGCGGGCACGTGTGCTTAGTCGCTCAGTGGTGTCCGACTCTTTGCGACGCCGTGGACTGTAGCCCGCCAGGCTCCTCCGTCCACGGGATTCTCCAGGCAGGCATACTGGAGAGGGTAGCCGTTCCCTTCTCCGGGGTGTCTTCCTGACCCAGGGATCGAACGTGCGTCTCCTGCCTCTCCTGTGTGGACAGGTGAACCTTTTCCACCGAGACACCTGGGGAGCCAACACATAGAAGCATCCAAGTGCCCACGGACGGGTGAATGGGAGGCGAAGACGCGGCGTGATGCAACGATGGGAGGCCAGCCTGGAAAGGAACGAAGCCTCGCCGTTTCTGACAGCATGGACGGACCCGAGGGTCTGGCACTAACTGCCGCGATCAGAGGAGGATGGATGCCGCATGATCTCACTCGTGTGTTTGGCGTCTGAAAAAAAAGGTTTTTTCAAATAGACAAGATCATAAGTACAGAGAAAACGTTGCTGGTTTCTGGGGCAAAGAGGAGGAGGGAAGAAAGGAGTGGGGGAGGTCAAAGGTAACAGGGAAAAAGGTCATTTAATTTTTCAAAGAACGTTAAAAGCTATACTAGAACACGCCCGAGTCAATCTCGGCCATCCCTATACGACGAAATTCTATGCCGTAACTTTCTCCCTTCCCTCGTCTCCTCTTCCTTTCTTGGTCCCTCTTTCTCTCTCTCTCTCACAATTTGTGTATTCATCCTGAATTTTCGGTAGCACACATATGGTTCACGGTGGACAGTGTACGTGCCCCGTGTGAGTTCAGAGGCGTGTGTGGACCGTGCTGGGAACAGGGGCCCCCCGCCCCCCTAGCTGCTGCACCGCCAGCTGTTCTGGGGGTGTCAGCTGCTCCGTTCCCTGGCGCTTTTGGTGGTTTAGTCTCTCAGCCGTGTCCGACTCTTCCCAACCCCATGGCTGGCAGCCCTCCAGGCTCCTCTGTCCCTGGGATTCTCCAGGCAAGACTACTGGAGTGAGTTGCCATTTCCTCCTCCAGGGGGTCTCCCCAACCCAGGAATCAAACCCAGGCCTCCTGCACGGGAGGCAGGTTCTTTACCATCTGAGCCACCGGGGAAGCCCCAGAGCTGGAGCTTTGCCTTCCATCCCAAGGGGGACGGCTGCACCGGGAGGCCGGCCTCCCCACCACGAGCGGGGCCCTCCCGAGACCGACCGCACACCCAGCTCCCCGAGGGACTGAAGGACGGGGCTCCAGGGACCCCGCCTGCTTTCCCTGCCCAGACCTGCTCCCTTGTCCTGAGAGAGAGCACCCCGATAAATCCCACAGCCCGTGACAGCCATGCTGTGGGACGGCCTCGAGAATCAGGAGACAAAGGAGCTTGTGTCCGAACACGCGTGTCTCAGCGCCCCAAGGCTCCAGGAGGGCCAGGCTCACCGCCCAGCACTGTCTGAGTGTCAGCCTCCATCTGGGGCGTGTTCTAGAAGGGTCCCTGCCCCTCGGGTCCTGCTGGCCTGGGACGGAGAGCCCCGGCCCCTCCTGGAGGCCCGGCTCTGCAGTCCCATCTCCTGGGCGTCCAGGGGGATGGTCGCTCCCCCTAGACCCAAACCAGACTCGAGGGAGAGCACACGGGTGGGAACCCTGGACCGCGGCACCGACCGGGCCCTGGGTCCTCTTCTGTGTCATCCGCTGTGACGACTGAAGGCCCAGGGACCCTCCCAGAGATGGAGCAGCCCTTCCAGGGGCATCAGAGCTGCCTTCGAGAAGCCCCCTAGCCCTACCCCCCGGTTAACAGAGGGGTGAGGCAGGCCGTGCTGAAGGTATCTCAGAATCGGTCTCTTCAAGGAAACAGAGACGGCCACTGGTCTGCGGCCACGCCACGCTGACTGCGCCCGGCCTCGTCTGAAGCAGGGTGGGGCCCGGTTAGTACTTGGACAGGAGAAGGCCCCCTGGGCAGGGCGGGAACCCCTGGGTGGGCCTGACACGCTGCCCACAACCCAGCCAGGGGACCGGGGGTTGGGGGCCGCGTGGGGGTCCCGAGGCCCCACCGCCGACGTCTGCTCTGTAGAGCGTCTGGAATTAGCCTTGAGATTTACGACCGTTTTAAGCCCGTCCTTTTCAACGAGTATGAAATGTGTTAAAGGGCGCTGAAGGTTCTAGTGACGAGGCCCAGAATGACTGCAGATGAGAAAGGACGCGGCTTTCAAAATAGAAACTGGTGAGGAAGACGGCAAATGTCGCGCGAAGGCAGGGCTGAATCATCCGACGGCGGCCGCGACTGGCAGGACGTGGTGAGTCAGGCCTCGTGGGAGGGGGCTGCCGTCCTCAGGGCGCTGTGGGTCCCCCCGGGACCCGCGCCTGCGTGCCTGAGGCCCAGGCCAGCTCCCCAACCCCAGACTGGGGGGACACTGGGGTTTCACCGGAGCTCACAGGCCAGGCAGGACTGCTGCCTGGATTCCCCGGAGGCTCCGGGAATCCTCTCAGGCCTCCTCAGGACCGGCCCCACCGCAGCCAGCCAGATTCACGGCCTGGGCGTGAGGCCTCACCCTAGCTCCGCTGCACACCTCATTCATTCATTCTTTCATTCGGGAGATGCTGCTGTCCAGACCTTGAGATTGTGTCTCAGAAGGAGGCATCCCCCAACCCCAGCACCACCAAGGGGATGGGCTGCCCTGGGGGAGCCCTGAGGCCCTCCCCGTCCCCCAGGGAGGCACACAGCATGCCCTGGCCCCCAGCTCGGGTGGAGCCCCTCCTGAGGACGTGGGAAGGTGACAGGGGCAGCCTCGGGAGGAGCAGTCCCGAGTGGCTGCTGCTGCAGGACGCGGGGACCCGTCCAGCTTCACCCAGGCCCGGCGCCAGGCACCCACACACTGCGGACAGAACCGGGGTGCTCCCGAGCCCCCCGGGACCAGCGTCCTGGGCCTGCTGTAACAGAGGCCCGCAGACTGGGGCCTTGACGCAGCAGGACCCTGCCCTCTGCCGGCCCTGGAGGCTGAAGTCCGAAACCCAGGGGCCGGCAGGGCCGGGCGTCCGCTGGGGGCTCCAGGGAGGGGCTTCCTGCCTCCTGCATCTCCTGCGGCCCCAGGCACCTGCCCGCGCCACCCCCGCCTCTGCCCCCGTCTCCACCTGGCCTCCTCCCCGTGCGTGTCTGGGCCTCCTCTCCTGTCTCATAAGGGCCCCCGTTGTTGGATGTAGGGCCCGTCCAGGACAGTCTCATCTCAAGACACTTTTAAGCACATCTGCAAAACCCTTTCCTCGGAGAGGGTCAGGTTCACAGGCTCTGGGACGAGGTCGTCAACACTTCTTTCAGAACCTCCATCCCACCTTCTACAGCCCCTAGACCTCCACCCTGACTTCAGACTTAGCTAGACCCCACAAAGCCAGTTCTCTGAAAACAACTCTGTATATATATATTAAATAATTAATTATATAAGTATATAATATATACAATATATAATTAATTTATATATTAATTAATATATATTATTAGTAATCTCATACACACACACACATATATATACACATGCACGTGTGTATGTGTTTTCACAACCCCATGGACTGCAGCCCTCCAGGCGCGGGATTCTCCAGGCAGGAATACTGAAGTGGGTTGCTATTACCTTCTCCAGGGGACCTTCCCCATGCAAGGATCGAACCGGTATCTCCTGCACTGCCAGGCAGATTTACCACACATGTGTGGTTCTTTTCACTGGAGAACGCTGATAGATACATAGAAAATGAGCAAATGAAAAGTGGGTAATTGTCTTCCCCGGTGGCTCAGTGGTGAATAATCTGCCTGCCGGTGCAGGAGACATAGGTTCAATCCCTGGTCCAGGAAGATGCCACGTGCTGCAGGGCAACGAGGCCCGTGGGCCACAACGCCTGACTCTGTGCTCCAGAGCCCGGGAGCCACAACTCGTGAGCCGGCACACCTAGAGTCCATGCCGCTCTGCAGCAAGTGAAGCCAAGCCAACCAGAGGCCCGCACGCCGGCAGAGTAGCCTCCACCCTCTCCAGCTAAAGGAAAAGCCTGAGCAGCGACGAAGATCCAGCACAGCAAGAAACAAATAAAGATTTTTTTAAAAAAAGCAAAACGGGTAATTAACTTCAAGAAAAGGAAAACTCAGCCAAGAATGGAGCTAACACAGCCCAGCAGGGACAGCTGACACTGGTGGGTCTCTCTGCACTGGGCGACCCCAAGCATCACTCTATAATAACCCCGACCGTCACTCACACACTCTACAGATGGGGAAACAGGCACAGAGAGGCTTAGTAACTTGCCCAAGGCCACACAGCTGCCAACTGTAGAGGCAGGGTTCCAACGCAGGCAGGCTGGCCTGGAGGTCCCAACCCAGACCAGAGCCAGGGGCTGGGACCCCGGACTGTGACGTGACACCTTGAAAGGATGGGGAGGAGAGGCCAGCTTGGGAAAGCTGTGGCCTCGACCACCGTGACCAGCGTGCAGGCTGGCAAACCGCAGGGTGAGTGCGTTGTGTGGTGACCGTGCAGACACTCCAAGAAGCCAGGGAAGAGCCTCAGAAGTGCTCAGTCTGGGCTCACCTGCGGCCCACGAGGGTGGGAGGGTTTTGGCCTCTCAGCGTCCTTTGTCTGTTTGACTATAGGCAGAATTTTCTGTAACAGAAGCAGAATGACTGGTCCCTGCCTGTCGCAACCCCCGGGAGGCCTGGGGCCTCCCAGGGCAGGTGCAGAGGTGGGGCGGTGGCCTCTGGGCCGTGACGCCTCAGGGTGCCTGGCCAGCTGCCCCCACCCCCGCCCCACGTCCCTGGAGAAGCCAATCTCACTCCCGGGAAGCCTGGGTGAGTCACAGTCCCCAGGGCCATCTGAAGCTGCCAGCCGCCTCCTGCCACCTGCGTCCTCAGGCCCTGTCTCCTCTTCCTTCAGCAGTGTCTGCATCCCCAGCCGCCCAGGGGTCACCCTGGCAGCATTCAGACCTGCCCCAAGGTGGCCTGATGCGGCTCGGCCTCCATCTTCACCTCCCTGTCCAGTGTCTCCGGCCCAAATCCTCTCCCTGGGCCTGGATGTGCCAGGGCCGCCCCCCGCCCCGGGCCCTCTGCTCCCAAATCGCAACCTCCCCGAACGCCCCCCAGACCCACGCCCCCCTAGACCTCCTGCCCAGATGGACTCCTGCGCCCCCAGACTCTGAGCCCCCTCTGAAGTGACGCTTCCCAGCCCACGTCTCCTGCTAGAGCAACTCGCCCGCTTCTCCCGACTCTGGCCTGAGCTCGCCGCCCCGTCCTCCTGCCCTGCGCTACCGCGGTCCCCCTCCTGCGGCTTTGTCCTCACCTGCCCACACACCTGCTCTAGAGCCTCCCTGGGCTCCCACGACCTGCCACCCCCTGCTCAAGGCCCCCCAGGTGAAGCCCCACGTGCCAGCCAAGCCTTCCCCTCTGCCCCAGGGAAGCGGTATGGTCACGGTGCCCTGAGAGCTCACAAGTCCTCCTCCTCCCGCTGACCTGTCCCCCCACCCTCCCTGAGTCCCGCGTACCATCAACCTTCGACCAACGCCACCCTCCCTCCGGCCTCGCCGGGAGCACCATGACCCCATTCGGAAGCAGCGCTGGCTCACGGGCCTGGAACCTCTGCTCTCTGCCTGCGTGTCTACGGCCAAGTCACCGCACTCTCTGAACCTGTTTCCTCATCTTTAAAATCAGGAAAATCATTCCTAGCACCATGGGGGCTATGAAAAGTCAGCAAAATAACGTGTACTCCACACTTGCAGGGGGCAGGATGAGGCAGTGCTAATTAAATGGATGTTTCCCCTGTCTGAGCACTTGGCACTACCCATGAGCATCATGAGAGTCCTCTGAACCGCAAGGAGATCCAACCAGTCCCTCCTAAAGGAAATCAGTCCTGAATATTCGTTGGGAGGAGTGATAAAGCTGAATACTTTGGCCACCTGATGCAAAGAACTGACTCATTGGAAAAGATCCTGAAGCTGGGAAAGATCGAAGGCGGGAGGAGAAGGGGACGACAGAGGATGAGATGATTGGATGGCATCACCGACCCAGTGGACATCGTTTCAGCAGGCTCCGGGAGCTGGTGATGGACAGGGGAGCCTGGCGAGCTGCAGTCCATGGGGCCGCAGAGAGTCGGACACGACTGAGCGAACGAACAGCAACAGTGGCCATCCCAGCCGAGTGCTGACGTTCGGGAGCGGAGAATGTTCTTCGTTTCAGCTCAACACCACCGACCCCCGGCAGAGACGTGGGGAACCGGTAAGCGATCAGGGCAGGGGCTTCCTCCCCTTCAGCTTCCTGGGAGAAGGTACACGCTGGCTTCCTCTGTTCCTCGGGCCTGGGGTAGAACCCTCCAGTGGAGCCCCCTGGGCCTGGAGTTCGCTTTATGGAAAGGTTTTAACCACAGATTCGATTTCTTCAATGCAGGTGCAGCTGCTCAGATGCTGTTTCTTCTCCAGCAAGCTTTGATGGCTTGTGTCTCTCAAGGAACTTGTCCGTTTCATCTAAGTCACCCTTTTATCAGCCTTAAGTTGTTTATCATAGTCCTTTGTCATCATTCAAATACCTGTAGAATCTGATGAAATCACCTCCCTCCATCCTGATGTTGGAGATATACGTCTTCTTTCTCTTTTTCCTGATCACTCTGGCTAGAGGTTATCAACTGTGTTGATTTTCCAAAAAAGCGTCTATTGGTCTCATTTGTTTTCTCTATTATTTTCCTATTTTCTATTCCACTGATTTTCCACTCTGTTTATGTTTCCTCTTTTCTGATTTGTTACCTCTCTTCAATTTGCTCTTCTTCTTCCTGTTTCTTAAAGGTGGGAGCTGAGTTCACTGATCTGAGACCAGTCATCTTTTCTGACTCAAGCATTCCCTCCAAGTACTGCTCCAGATACACGCCGTAAATTCTGATACATCATTTGGTTCAAAATAGGTTCTCGTTTTTCTCCTGCTTTCTCCTTTGACCCAAGGGTTATATGGAAGTGTGTTAGTTGGTTTCCGAATATTTGGGGTTGGCTAGCTGCTGCAGTTGAATTTTAATTTAGTTCCATTGTGTCCAGAGAACACACTTTAAATCATTGGAATCCTTTTAGGTCACTGAGACCAATTGTATGACTCAGATTTTGTCTATCTTGGTGAAAGTTCTCTGTGAATGTTTCCACTGCAGTACGAAAGAGTGCTTACAAATGTCAGTTAGGTCTGTTGGGTGATTCATTTGCTTAAGGCTCTGTGTGTGTGTATATATATATCAATATGTATACAATACGCATATATATCTATAGTGGAAAATCTCTCAGCCATAAAAAAGAATGAAATATTGCCATCTGCAGCCACAGGGATGGACCTAGAGATTTTCAAACTATGTGAAGTAAACCAGACAGAGAAATACATATATGACATCACTTAATGTGGAATCTGAAAAATAATACAAATGAATCTACATACAAAACAGAAGTAGACTCATATAGAATACAAATTAATAGTTACCAAAGGGGAAAGGGGGGATTAATTGGGACTAAGGGATTAATCCCATTAGTTAATTATATGTGATTAACATATATGCACTACTATATAAAACAGATGAACAAGAAGAACCTACTGCATAGCATAGAAATTACATACAATATCTTGTAATAACATACAATGGAAAATAATCTAATATACATACATGAATAACTTTGCTATACACCTGAAACTAACACAATATTGTAAATTAAAAACACTTCCATTTAAAGAAATTAAATAAAGTCCCTTATAAGCAGCATATACTGGATCTCACTTTTTCTCTCTCCAGCTGACAACCTCTGCCTTTATACTGCAGTGTCTAGAACACTTATAGTTAGTGTATTTATTCATGATTGAGTTTAAATCTACCATTTTGCTACTTCCTTTCCCACTTTTTCTTTGTTCCTTTTCCTCTTTTTCTGTCTTCTTTTGGCTTAATCGAGAATTTGTTGTGATTCCATCGTATCTCCCTTGTTGGTTGATGACTGGTAACTTCCTTCCTGTGTTAACGTCTACGATTCTCCTCACCTCAGCTCACCTTCAGTATCCCAGTGATCATCCCCCCTTAGCTGAATGCTGTTTGATGTCCCAAACACCGCCGGGTCATAGCTCTGGTCTGGGTTTTTTGTTGTTTTTTATTGTTCCCCGCTACATCATTTTGGCTGGAAGTAGAAATCCCTACTCCTGTTTTTTTGGTATTTTTTTAATTGAAGTATATTTGCTTTTCACACTGTGTTAATTTCTGCGGGATCGCAAAGTGATTCAGTTACACACACATGCACACTCTTTCTCATATTCTTTCCATTGTGGCTTATCACAGGATGTTGAATATAGTTCCCTATGCTATACTGATGGGCTTCCCTGGGGGCTCAGACAGGTAAAGAATCTGCCTGCAATGCTGGAGACCTGGGTTTGATCCCTAGGTTGAGAAGATCCCCTGGAGGAGGGCATGGTACGCCACTCACGTATTCTTGCCTAGATAATCCCAGACGGAGGAGCCTGGCGGGCTGCAGTCCATGGGGTCGCAGAGTCAGACAGAGCCAAGCGACTACGCGCCCAGCGCTTGCTATGCAACAGGGCCTTGTTGCTCATATTCCACATATGACAGCTGGCACCTGCCAACCCAGCCTCGCGCTCCGCCCGCCCCCGCCCCCGCGGCCACCACAAGGCTGTCCTCCGGGCCTCCGAGCCTGTCTCCGCGTCACAGGTGAGTGCGTCGGTGTCACACTGTGCATTTCACGTGTTAGTGACGTCCTGCGGCGTCCGTCCTGCTCTGTTTGACTGGCTTCCCCCACTATGATCATCTCTAGCTTCGTCATCAAGGGAACTGCCTTTCTCCTCTCTTCTCTCTCTATTAATTCCTTTTTGTCAAAGTCACTTTCTCTTTGTGTGTCTTTCACACTAAGAAACGGCAACCCACTCCAGTGCTCTTGCCTGGAGAATCCCAGGGACGGGGGAGCCTGGTGGGCTGCCGGCTATGGGGTCGCACGGAGTCGGACGCGACTGAAGCGACTTCGCAGCAGCAGCTGCATGCTAAGTCATTTCAGCTGTGTCCGGCTCTGAGACCCCGTGCACTGTAGCCCGCCAGGCTCCTCTGTCCATGGCACTCCCCAGGTCAGTGGATCTTACCTCTGCCGCCCAGGAGATCCCAAGGCTTTCCTGCCTGGAGAAGAACCTAGCGCCTTGGGAAAGGCATGCTTCGCAGTTAGATCTGGGGCTGGCTGCTATGCAATGAGGGTGAGCTGGGTTCCCAGCCTGCTCCTTCGAGGCCTTGACTCACTCTTCTCTCTCAGCTTTTCTTCCGGGGGCTGCAGCAGCACCTGCCCCCCTCCCCCGCCCCAGTCCTTCTGCAGACCCCGTGAGCTGGGACTGGAGAGGCTCAGCCTCTCGGCTGCTCATGGCCCCATCTGTCGTGGTTACTCGCTACATCGCCGAGCTCACTGGACAAACATCGCTGAGCGTCTGCTCCAAGCATCAGGGACTGAAACACAGGAACCTCTGCCTGTGGAGACAGTTAACATGCAGCTGACCGAATGAGTAAGGGGTTATTCCAGGGCGGCGGGGGGGTGGTGGATAGCCGCACAGCCTGGTCAGAGCCCCGAGCATGGGGAGGGGTGGCCTGGCGTCATGTTAATCACAGTGCTGGGGGCCTCCCTGTAAAGGGGCCCTGAGCTCAGGAAGGCCCCCCCACCAGCCTGGCTGCATCGGGACTGGGAGGCAGGAGGCTTCCAGCTGAAATGCAGGTCAGGGACCCGGCAGGGTGTCTGACGCTAACAGCGATGCCTGGATAGTGGGGTCCACTGCGAGGACCGCCCCTGGCTCCAGCGTCAGATGAGCCGTCTCCCACCCCACCCCGCCTCCCCATCCCCTCCTCAGTCCTCAGTTCCTTGGCCTCCGTCTCAGCTATGATTTTAGGACTCCGGGCTTCGAGTTTGTTTGGTTCTTGCCCAAGGTAAACACCGTCTGTTTCAACTGATGGAGAAACATTTGCAGAACAGAGTTTTTATAGCTTGTTCTTTGAAACGATCTTTGAAATGATCACCCTATTTAAATTAAAAAGTAAGGTCAGATATTCAGGCCCAAAGAAGCAGAGCGCCTGGACTTTTCCAAGTGCCATGTCCTTCTGCCCCTCCCCTTCCTGGGTACCCCTCCACCCCAGCCTGGGCACCCCCCCACCCATCTGGATCACCCCACTACTCACCTAGCCCTCCCCCTACCTGGAACCTCCAGGCTTCCAAACAACGTCCCCTCGAGCCTGGAGAATCCACACTCACCTGTAAGTGGCCTTCCCCCAGGATGTCCTGCTGGGGCCCTGGGAAGTCTTCAGGAGGAACTTAGGGGTGGCCCGGGACCCCAGGACCCTGAGAGCCAGCTGGGAGGAGGAAGTTAGCCCTCAGTGGAGTCCTGCGTTCAGCTCCGCTGAGCACCTGCTGTGTGCTGGCTCGGGAGGGGCACGGACCAGAGGCGGGACAGGACCTGCTGGGAGGCTGGTCTTCTACGGGAAGAAGGGTCCTCGTGCCAAGGGCCAGGGCGAGGCCGGGGGCCAGGTGGTCTCTCCCCTGTAGTGGCAAGTTCCGGCAATGTAATATCACTTCTCAGATGAACGTGGGCTCTTGAGTGAAGGAGGGCAGGAGGGGAGCACGGAGGGGAACACGGAGAGGGAGTCGAGAGTCTGGAGGCAGGACAGCCCGCTCTCCAGGAAGCGCCGTCTGCAGACCACTCAGAACCCTCTTGGGACCAAATCATCAAGCAGAGACTGTCTTCTCCAAGCGTCTGGGCAGCTGGCCTTGAAAGCGGGGGCTGGCGGTGGAGGTGCCTAGCAATGCCTTCCTCTCAAAGGACGGTGAACTCGGGGTTCAGGGCGCTGGAGGACGTGTGGGCCCAGGAGCTCCAGCCGCAGCTGGGTGGTTCTGACTCAGGCAGGCCGGCTCCCTCCCGCGGACCTCTTTCCCTCGCCCACAAACACCGGCATCACAGGCTCCTGTGAAAAGGAAGCAGTGCTTCACCTTGCCGGGCTCGGCCCCAGGTACACGGTGACCTTCGCCAGCGCCAGCAAAGTCGGGCCTCCAGGGTAGACACCCCGCCCTGGGCCAGCGCCCCTGCCTACGGCAACCCCTCATCCCCTCAAGGTCACACCTGCTTCAGGGCTCCAGCTCACCCCCAGACCTTCGCAGGAGCCCCGCACCAACCCCCAACTCTATCACCACCTCCCTCCCCCGCGGTCTGCAGCGACAGGCCAGCCTGGGTGGGCAGAGCAGGGGGTCCCCCTCTGCCGAAGGACCCAACCCTGCTCCTCAGGGCTCACCTGCACCCCCAGACTCCATCCTCCATCGTCAGGTAGACTCGTGATCTGAGAACAGTCATGGCCCCCCGAGGAGGTCTGGCCATGCAGAAGGGAGAGGTCTTCCCTGAGCTTCCTGGAGGGTGGGACAGGGGGGTCCACACCGACAGGCAAAGCCAAGAGGGGCACTTGGGCCCACCTCCAGCCTCACGATATTCCCAGGCCTGCAGCCCCCAGCCAGCAGGAGGGCAGTGGGGTCGGTCCAGGCCTCAGGGGTCAAGGCCTGCCACTGCCCTCCGCCGCCCAAAGGCCTCCATGTCCTCTCTGACGCAGCGAGTCTCTCCCAGTCACCAAGGTCCAGCCCAGGCTCCCAGGCTGGGGTCTCTGGGGATATCTCCATCCTTGTATGCCTGAGAAGCTCACCACTGACCCCCCAGCAGGAACCGGCCTGGGGGAGCACAGAACCCACCCCACCCTCAGCACACCCCAGGTCGGCCTGGGAGAGGCTGTGGGCCCCCCACCGCACCCCCTTCCCCTCCCAGAGGGTCCCTTAGGCACGGCGGGCGGGGTGGATGGGACATGAAGGGCATGAAGCTCTTCTCAGATGCGACCTCACCCAGCTCTCTCTGGCCCCACCGAGTACATCTCTCAGGACTGAAGTCAGCTCGAGACCCTGAGGGGTTGCAGAGCCCTGCCCACAGACACGTCCCTCATGAGGCCTCCAGGAAGCAGTGGACTGTCCTTGGCCAAGAACAGCTGCCAGCCCCCCCAGGCCTTGGGACATCCCAGGATTCGTCCAAGGCCAGGCCCTGAGGTCGGCCCTGGGGGTCTCCATCCAGCAGGGGCAAACCAGCTCCACAGGGTCAGTGACTTCCGAGCTGGGCTTCCCAGAGCAAAAGGCGGGTGCCTGGGGCCTGGGCCCACTGTTGGAACAGAGACAGAAGTGAGAGTTTCTGATAGAAAATAGGAGCAGGCTGCAGAAACAGCACAAATGGGCCTGAAGGAGGCCAGCAGGCTGGCTTATTCTTTGGCTGTTACCGCTGACAAACACTTGTAGCTGGACTTGTCCTTCACAGAGCTGCACGAAGCTAATTACTCTCTAACTGCCTATAAATTGCACTCCGCACCTGACCTTCCCCCAACACATGCTCCCTGTAGCATTCTGCATTTCAGAAAGAAAGTCAGGCCGATAACTTCAGGGACACCAGACCTGGTTGGTGAGCCGCCTGACACCAGCTTTGGCCAGACGGTTGCAGAAGGAAAGGGAAAAAAATTCAGAACCTTCATTACTCTGAGCCTTATCGCCTCTCCCAGACCGCAAGCCCCAGGATATAAACCTCCCTCTGTTCCCCACGGACGGGGTGGGGGCGTGGTTCTTAAGGCAGGAGCCTTCTCTGTTTCCCCTTTCTCCTGGCAAAGAACAAAGCTATTTTGTCTTTGGTTTTTTCCTCCAAAACTCAGTCTCCATATTTCTTTTCAGCATCAGTGCGCAGAGAGCCAAGACTGCCACTGCTGCCAACCGCCTGCATGGCCCTGGAGCCGACACAGCCTTCCCAGGCCTTGCGCTGGCCACCTCTGCCCTGCCAGCTCCAGCTCTGTGGGCTGTGAAGTCCTCATCTGAAAGGCACAGCTGGTGCTCAAGTCCTGCTGAGGACCGGCTCAAGTCCTGCTGAGGACCGGCTCAAGCCAACCTAGCGGGAAAGCCGCAGCCTTGAGGCCTGGCTCCAAGATCAGCGGGAAAGCGTCTGACGTTTTTCCGGTCAGCTGTAAGGAACAGGGGCCGACGCAAACCAGCTCAAGCAAAACTGAATCTCAAATAAAAATGCAAAATGTGCGATAACCTTTAAATAATTATTTATTCACTTTTTAATTTAAAATTGCAGCTGATTTCCTGGCTCCTGTCATTGAGAAATCGTGCACCTTCAGGCACCGCTGGATCCAGGGACTCAGTGGCATGGCCTCTGCTGTCTCTCACTGCTTGCTTCTGCACTGGACTCGTCCTCAGACAGCTGCTCCCCAGAGGGGTGCTGGATGGCCCCAGACAGAGGGGTGCTGGATGGCCCCATTCTGCACTGGACTCGTCCTCAGA
>CM035298.1:45539980-45557931 GCA_020226075.1 Hydropotes inermis
CAGAGGGGTGCTGGATGGCCCCATTCTGCACTGGACTCGTCCTCAGACAGCTGCTCCCCAGAGGGGTGCTGGATGGCCCCAGAAGCATAGCAAAGACCAACAGTGGCAGCCATAGTCCCGTGCTCAGTACTGACCTGTCCAGTGTGGGTCCATCGCCAGGGCTAGAGGGACACAGGGTGCTTTATGGGCCATTCCTGGATCCCGTGCCCCCCTGGAGTAAAGAGGGGTGCTGCAATAAGCCAGAGCACATGAACCGAGAGTCCAGAGGGCTTCCTGGCGGAGGGGACGTCTAAGCTGAGGGATGAAGGAAGAGAAACCTTTTTCAGGCCAAAGAAACAGCACACGCAAAGGCCCAGGGGCCCAAGGCACTGGTCTTAGCACACAGCAGCAACGCACAGTGCTCCCTGCCTGGAGGGGCCAAGTGACCTGAGGAGGAAGGAGGAGGCGACGGACGTGTCCTGTCACCGTCTGCAAGCAGGCTGGGCAGCTCGGCCATCAGCTGCTGGCAGTCGGGATACTGAAGTGGGCCTGGTGGGTATCCAGTGGCGGCTGGAGGGCACTGGTGAACCACGGCTGCCCACGAAAAGGAGGCTCCAGAGCCCAGAATCAAAGGCCAGAGGCTGCCCTGGCTGTGATAGGACCCACAGGAGACCTCAGCCCAGCTCCTCTCCCTCTGGCCCCCTGCTTGTCCTCACCCGTAAAACCGGCTGTCAGCCCAAGAGGCCCGCCAGCTCTCTGCTTGTTACGGGGTTTATAAGGTAAGGGCAGCCCTGTGGTCAGCCTGGAAGGGGCACCAGGGAGGAAACAGTCCTGAGCTCCTGGGGGCCCAACATCCCCCCCGCTGAGTGCTGGATCCTTGCGGGCAGAAGGAGCCAGTGGAGGAGGGGGCGGGAAAGGAGGGCCCCCGGGGCAGCTGTATCCCTGGAGATCTGGCAGCGGAGCTTCAAAAGCTGCTAACAGAGGTCTCGAGAACCCAGTCACTTAAGCTAACACTAGTCCACGGGGAATTGCAGGCCCACTAAGGCTGAGCTACGAAATCGCTCCTTTCTGGCAATTGGGTCCTCCTGGCAGCAGTGGGTTTTGGCTCCTTGACTTTTGGGCAGGAAGCAGCTACAGGAGACGTGGGCTTTTCCTGCCTGGTCAGCGTCTCCTGTGAGGTGCCGCCTGGGAAGCCCCAGCCCCAGCCTCTGGATGGGACAGCTGCCTTCACCCACCGCTTCTCAGGAAGTCATTACAGCAGGCACCCTGACTGCCCCATGGCAAGAATCCAGGTCAAGAAGACCCAAGAAGGGCCCACATTGAGCTGGGGCTTCCTGAGAAGAATGGGGCATCGGAGAACAGACTCAAGTCCACAGAGACCAGAGGAGAGCCTCATCTGTGAGGTGTCAGGAGGGAGACTCGGGACAAAGCACCGCCTCCCCCGGGACCCAGTCCCACCAGCCCCCCGGGGAACAGGTAGGAGGCAGGGTTGGCTGGTGAAGAGGACCCACCCCGTGATCAGGCCAGCCAGCCTTCATGCATCCACTCATCCAGCCACCAGTTCATCCCCTCCTCACAACATCACCAGTCCAGTTCCCCAGTCACCCATCCACACACCCAGCTAAACCCATCTTCCACCATTCAACCTTGACAAGCACATCCACCCACCACCCACTTGCAGCATCCTTTTATCAAACCATCCACCCACCGTCCACCTACCTGCACACCCACCCATCCATCCACACGTCCAGCCAGCTGCCGACCTGTTCCTCATCCACATGCCATTCATCTACCCAACATACACATAGCAGACAATTATCTAGCCATTCACTGACGATCATCCAACCAGTAACTAGTACACCCACCCAATCTTCCATTTGACCCTCAACAATTCATAGATCCACCCATCCATGCAACCAGGAATCCATCCTCCACACCCTAGCCCTAACCACCCGTATGCTGGGCTTAGTCACTCAGTCGTGTCCGACTCTGTAGCCTCCAGGCTCCTCTGTCCGTGGGATTCTCCAGGCAAGGACACTGGAGTGGGCTGCCATGCCCTGCTCCAGGGGAGCTTCCCAACCCAGGGATCAAACCTGTGTCTCCTGCTTTGCTGGCGGATTCTTTACCAGCTGAACCACCAGGGAAGCCCCCTGCAACCACCTATGCAACCCCCTTCAATAATCTAATCACATATCAACTAACCCACCTCCCGTCTACAACCCAGGAACTACCCCATCCTCCCACTCAGACATCCATCCAACCAGCCACCACCCACTCATTCAAACAACCCACCACACAGCCGTCCCTCAGTCCGCCTCTTTTCCCTCCGAGATCCCACAGTAGCCTCCTCTGTAGCACCCTCCACAGGGCCGGCTGCTCTGCATCACCTCTCGGGCTCCTTCCAGGCTCCAGCATTGTCCTCCCCACTAGGAATTACCAAGACACAGCCCTGACCACTGCGAGGGTGGCCCTGGCTATCCACGCTCAGAGCTGGGAGCTGCCCCTGCAGACCTCACTGCTGGGGACCCTCGGCCCCCAGGAGCTGCACAGGGGCTGGGGGAGCTGGGGCGGGGCTGTGACAGCCAAGCTGCCACCTCATTACGCCGCCACCAAGCACCCTCATGAAGGGGCGGCCAAGGCACCCTCCCCAACTGTAAGGGGGGCCCTGTTAGCCCGGAGGCAGGAAGCACGCGGCCACCCCACAGGGAGAGAAGGGACAGCACAGAGAGTGGCAGGAGGCCAGAGGGCAGCCTGGTGCCCCGCGAGCCCTTGTTCCTAGACCCCAGATCCGGTCCCCAGGCTGGCAGGGCGTGGAGGTGCCAAGGAGGGCGGAGGCAGAGGCAGACCAGGCTCCTCTTGGAATGCCCTGGGGGGGGGGCCAGGCTGATGGCCGTGCCCAGGGCACTGAGCTAAGGTGGGGAGGCTGCGTCTCCCTGGAGGAATCACCCTTGGAACTTGCCTTTCATTTCTGGTTTCCACAGCAATCTGAGCCCAGAAATGGCTTTGAGAAGCCCCAGGGTGACCTCTCCTCGCTGGTTCCGCACTGAAAGGTGGCCCAGCTTTGCTCTCTGCATCCCTGGGACCATGCCTGGGTGGGGAGACGGGGAGCAGGACGCGTGTCCCACAGGAGCGGCCAGCCGGTCACAGACTAAGCTTGCAGCAATCACGGTCACCTGCTCTGCAGTCCCGGGCAGGGGCTTCAGCCCGCCCCCCGCGGGGACAGAAGAGGAAACCAGACCCCCTTGCAGGGAGCTGCCCTCCTCCCGGGAGGGTGAGTGATGGCCAAAAAGCATCAGCGTTGCGGCCGCCACTGTCACTGCTCCCCCTTCTATTTGCCATGACGTGGTGGGACCAGATGCCATGCTCGGCAGCTTTTTAATGCTGACTTGTAAGCCAGGTTTTTCTCTCTCCTCTTTCACCTTCATCAGGAGGCTCTTTAGTTCTTCTTCATCGGACAGACAAACTGGTGGATGGGACGCGAGAGGCCAGAAACCCACCCACCTCCATGCAGTCCGTCAGGCGACCTGTAACGAAGGTGATACCGCAGTGCTAGTCAAGACGGACGGGGAGGACCATCCTTCAGACAACAGCACTGAGTCGACTGGACAGTCAGATGGAGGAAAGATCTTGACCCCTACCTCACACCATACACCACAATAAATCCCAGTGGGCTGAGACCTACCAGGGAAACAAAAAACAACAAAGCTTTTAGAGGAAAACACAAGTAAACGTCTTCATGACTTCAGCCTAAGCGAAGATTTCTTAAACAAGCACAGAAAGCATTTGCCTCAAAACGTCTGACAAATTAGACTATATTGGAAAAAATTTCTTATCATCGAAAGACACCATAAGGAGCCACTCAGTTCTTGCAAGTGAAAAAGGGCTTAAAACAAGTAAAGAATTCATATAAATGGGTACAGAAATGTTGACAACAGCATAGAAAAGTGGGCAGAAAACATGAAAGGCACTTGGCAGAAGAGGAAACCTCAATGGAGAGAAGCGTATCAAGAGATGTCCAGCATCACTGGTTACCAGGAAATCGCAAATTTTCACGCCGTCACGTGACACACTTCCGTACCCGCCAGCCTAACCAAAATGAAAAGACAGATAATCCCAGGCTGCAGCCCAGCCGGGCCCTCACACCACTGCTGGTGGGGGCGGAAGTGGTGCTGGCCCCGTGGAAACACGTTTGCTGGAACACTCGCCCACCCCACGATCCCGGGGTCCCACCCAGGACACGCGGGGGAAACACACCCCCGAGGTCCCATAGACGCCTGCTGTAACAGTCACAGCCTGCTACGGCGATCGCCTCAAGCTGGGAGCCGCCGATGCCCACAGTGGACCCACAGCCCTGGCAAGGAGGAGGGGAGGACTCACACAGCACCCGGCCTCGCAGGGTGCAAGGAGGCAGGCCTGTGTTCCACCGAGGGCAGGAAACCCGGCCCTGCCCCTGGGCTGGGGGGAAGCACCTGCTGGGCGTTCGGTATGCTCTTTCTCTTGACCTGGGCACTGTGCTAGCTACACAGCGTGTCTGACTCATAAAAACCCACTTATGATGCGAAATATACAGAGATACGCATGTTACTGTGGGCTCCCTGATACCTCAGTTGGTAAAGAATCCGCCTGTAACGCAGGAGACCCCGGTTCGATTCCTGGGTCGGGAAGATCCTCTGGAGAAGGGGTAGGCAGGTGTTTGCGCCCCGGAGCTGCTGTAACACAGACTGGGGACCTAGGCAGCAGAAACGGTCTCAGTTCCAGAGACCAGAAGTCCGAGATCGAGGTGTCAGCAGGGCTGGTTCCTCCCGAGGCCGCTCTCCCGGCTTCTGGAGGTTGCCAGCATCTTCCACGATCCTTGGCTTGCGGAAGCATCACTCTGCTTCCCGGCTGCATCCTCACATGGCCTCCTCCCTGGGTGTGTCTGCATCCAAACGTCCCCTTTTGACAGGGACACGGGTCAGACTGGAGAAGAGCCCGCACTAACGGCCTCATCTTAACTAATGATGCCTGCATCAATCCTATTACCAAATAAGGCCACGTCCTGGGGTCCTGGGGGTTAAGACTTCAGCACATGAATCTTGGAGGAACACAGTTCAATCCACAGCCACACGTACATGTCTATAAAGTACATTAGACTGCAATAAAAGTGGAGTTTTTGAGTTAACAATAAAAGTAGCTGAAGTGGATTAAACATTTACGAGGAGCTGGGCACAGCTCCGTATATTTTGCAAATGTTACGTCACCCTCAGACCATTGCTCCAGATCCTTGGAACAGAGGCGCAGATTTGGGGTGCAGTGGAGAGAAAGGGAGGGGGCATATCTGAGGCAGGCAGCCGTCCTAGCCCAGGGCACCCGCCCTCTGGAGGATGTAGCAGGCTCCTGTGTCATGTCCAGGACTGCAGCTCAGAGCAAGACCCACACACAAGTCTGGCTCAGCCAGGCCTGGACTCTGCTGCATCTTCTAGCAGCTCCTACATCCACGGAGGAAAGAGGGAGAGGCGTGGCCCACAGCTCTGTCTTTAGGCGGACGGGACGCTGTGCAGGAGACTTAAGAGAATCCTGGGGTCGGGAAGGTCCCCGGGAGGAGGGCGTGGGAATCCACTCCAGTATCCTTGCCTGGAGAATCCCATGGACGGAGGAGCCTGGTGGGCTGCAGTCCATGGGGTCACAAAGAGTCGGACGCAACTTAAGTGACTTAGCACACACGATGCTGAACCGGACCGGGATGAAAACCAGGGCGAGAGACTGGGCACTGCTGACCCGAGCAAGACAGCTAGCCGCGCTCCCCTGTCCTCACACTTACAAGGCTCAGACTCGCTTTTCTTTCTTCGCAGCTCAAAGCAACAGAGTCCCGAACAGAACCCCAGATAACCCCCTCTCTGGATCTGAAGAAACGCAATGCAGTGGCTGTAATAAAACCTTTAAAGGCGGAAGAGATGGCAGGCTTGATGGCAGGCTGGAAGCTGGAACAAAGCAAAACCATGATACAGAGGAAGAGTTTGAGAAACATTTTCAAAATGCAAAAGAAAAGGAAAAGGAAAACATGGAAGCAAGAATTCAGGGAGGATGGTGGTCTTGCATCGGTTCAGCTCAGTCTCTCAGTCGTGTCTGACTCTTTGCGACCACACGGACTGCAGCGCGCCAGGCCTCCCTGTCCATCACCAACTCCCGGAGCCTGCTCAGACTCATGTCCGTCCAGTCAGTGATGCCATCAACCACCTCATCCTCTGGTCTTGCATCACCTTAGCCCAATTACTAGGAGCTCCCAAATGAGGAAGAAAAGGAAGAGGCAGAAGCGCCCAGAAACAAGACTGCAGGGAAAAATGAAAGCTCGGAGGGAGCGGTAAAACCATCGGGTGATCCGTTTTCAGGGAAACCGAGGCGTCTGGAAAACTCCCAAGAGGAAGAATAAGCAGATGATCTCGAAAGAAGCTGCAGGCAAGTTGCGCTCACGTTTCCCACCAAAATGAAGGCGGCCAGAGGACAGCACGTTTGTGTAGGAAGCTTCAGGACCTAAGATCGGAAAGCCCCAGAAAGATGCCCCCAGAAACGTGACTCTTCAAAGACCCACGGGATCCATTTTAAATCGTGCGACGGGGAGGTGTCATGCTAGAGAGTGCATGTCTGGGAAGTGGGAGCCAGATAGAAACAAGAGAATAAAGGCCCTAACCACGAGGGAGAATGCTGCTGCCGACACGGACTTAAAATGAAGTTATTAATACAACAGCGCCAACCAAGCAGAATGCATTTAACACCTCAGGGTGATTTAAACGCTAAAGCAGCAAGAGTGAGGTTTCCAGGTTCTGAGGACTTAGATGCACTTAGAGAAGGAATGAAGAGGAAGAGGTTCTTCCACCGTGGTCCAGCAGCTAAGACCCCACCTTCCACTTCAGGGGGCAGAGGTTCCTTCTCTGATTGGAGAACCAAGATCCCACATGCCATGAGATGCAGCCAAAAAATGTTTAAAAATAAAAATAAGCAGAGAGAGAGAGAGAGAAAGAGGAAAGCCTTCTGTCTTCCAAAGAAGAGGGTCAGAAGTTATTCTTTAGATTTTGATTATTAGAGAAACATACATTTAGGACTGTTTGTTTAAAAAAGAAAAGTGGTAGAATAAAAAGCATGATGTCTGCCTTCCAAACCATTACAACAGATATTCTTCTCTAAAAGGGAAAAGGCTGTGGGCAGAGACAAAACAAACAATAACGCGTAAGACAAAAGAGTCTGAAAAAGGACGTATCACCGAGTCAGAGCGCTACACACTTGAGACTAACACAACATTGCAAATCAATCAATCTTGCTTCAATTTCCAAAAAAAGAAAGAAAGAAAAGAAAACACACCCCAGCAAGCAAAGGGAAGGAGGAAAGGACTAAACCTGTGTCAAAAACTCGTGTCAGGATTTCTGCTTCCTTTTTTTAACAACACTGCAATGTCTTACTACTTATGAGAGACAGCAGAAAACAAAATAACACAGGGGAGTATAAAATTAAAAGATAAGGAAGGGCACAGATTGAAAAAAATACAGAAAGCCACTTTAGTCAAGAAAAATTGAGTTTATAGCAAAAACACACTCAATGTGAACACAGGGTATCATTGTTATGTTGTTCAAATATGCAAATGAAGATGGAGAGTGGTAAGAAACATTTGTGAGCTGACCAAGACAGCAAGAAAACAACAAAGGAAAAAGAAAATGATTATCCACGCAGGGAGAAGGGATGAGGTGTGCTCTGTGGGCCAGATAAACAGGGGTGGGAGGGCGGAGACGAGCCAGCAGGTGGGTGAGGTGGGCACCCTGCAGGACGTACGCTCATATTCCTGTGGACTCAACGTGGATCTCAATCTGTGCTGGAAACAAAAGATTTATACAGCTCTTGTCTTCTTATCAGCGTGTGACGAAGATACAAATATTAAAAGTTTAAGCAGAAAAGTCAACCACTTAGAAATGTAAAAGTTTTGGAGCAAGACGGATATGAAATACTGTATTGTTTATAATAAAATAAATATAAAGATACTAAAGATACAAACATATGAGACAGAGCCAAAACTGTCAGCAGGCATAAATACATAGCTGCAAGAGCTAATGCAATTTTTAAAAGACTAAAGAAATATGCTTGGCGTTCAACTTGGGAGTTTGAAAAATATTCCTGATTTAAAAGGCTGTTTGGCCAGCAGCCCTTGACAGACCCCAAGACTTCCTG
Source organism: Hydropotes inermis (assembly GCA_020226075.1). Taxonomy (NCBI): domain Eukaryota; kingdom Metazoa; phylum Chordata; class Mammalia; order Artiodactyla; family Cervidae; genus Hydropotes; species Hydropotes inermis. The sequence continues at coordinate 45,548,153 of CM035298.1, forward strand.
CTGGAGAGAAGGCCATCCACGGACAGAGCCGCATGCACAAAACCGCCAGCTCCTGCATCAGACGAGTGACCCACGCTGGGGACACTTGGGAGACTCATCGCAGGACCGGCCCTCACCTACGCCCACCCCCATCAGGCGACCCTGTGTCTGGCTCCAGGTGGGACCCTAGCATCCTTCTACCATGCCACAGTGCCTTTTGGGGTGACAGTCACACTCCCCTCTTCCTTCTGCACCATCTAAACCCATTACCACCTTTCAATGTGGCCCAAGAACCTTGTACCCAGCTTGATGGGCTGAAAAAAGAAAGTAAAAGTCACTCAGTCACATCCGACTCTGTGACCCCATGGACCCATACAGTCCATGGGATTCTCCAGGCCAGGATACTGGAGTGGGTAGCCATTCCCTTCTCCAAGGGATCTTTCCAACCCAGGGATCGAACCCAGGTCTCATGCATTGCAGGTGGATTCTTTACCAGCTGAACTACCAGGGCTGATGGGCTGAAGTGTGTCCCAAGTCCATATATTGACACCCTAACATCCGGGAACTTGGAATGTGACTATGCTCAGAGAGAGGAGTTTTAAAGAGGTGATTGAAGTAAGATGAGGTCATTGGGGTGGGTCCTGATCTAATTCAATTGGTATCCTTATCAGATTAGGACACAGACATGCACAAACGGGCCCAGAGAAAGGATGCGTTTCTACAAGCCAGGGAGAGAGGCCCCAGAAGAATCCAACATGTCCACATCTCTATCCCAGACTCCCAGCCTCCAGGGTGGTGAGAAGATAAATTTCTGCTGTTTGGGCCTCCCAGGTAGCAGTACCTCGTTACTTAGCCTGAGCTGACGAGGACAACAGCCCAGGAAGCCACAGGCCCCTGGTGCGCAGGACGCCAGCATCATCCCACGGGTGTACCTGATGGGACTGCGTGTCACCCAGGCGAGTTCCGCCCCCTCGATGGAATTCACCGCCCAGGGGCCCACTCTCCGAGGGGCTGTCTGCCCTCAAACACAGCAGCCTGGGTGCTTCCACACTTGCAGACCAATTAAATCTGAGGGAAAACCACACAGAATGAAGACTGGGAAAGACACTGGAATGCCTGGCAGAGGCTGTGGTGAAGCAGAAAGTGAATCTGGGAGATTATCGGCCCATTTTCCCGCCTGCGGCTCCACCGTGAGGACAGGTCCCCATCTTTCCGCCACACCCTCTTCCCCAGCCCGTCACAGCTCATCCAGCCATCGGGCACCTCTTGACAGGTTGCTCTCCCACCTCCTCCCCAGCAGGAGGTCAGGGACCAGAGAGAGAAAACCAGGACACACTTGCAAGTCCAAGCCGGACAGACCACGAACGCCTGCCTTCCAATACTTAGTATTGGTGGGGAGGCAGAAGATGACGCACATAGAAAATAGGCTGTATCCTCACAGGGTAAATCCTGGGCGAGTATCATGCCCAAGGGCAGTGCTGGAGTTGCAGGACAGAGGGCATCCAGGAAGCCTGCCTGGGGGAGGCAGTGCTTGAGTTGAGTCTTGAAGACTGAGCAAGAAGGCCCGGGATGGATGACTGCTCGTGCCTGGGGAGGTGAGGATGGTTCGTGCAGCCACCTCTGGGCAGAATGAAGAGCTAGGGCAGGTCACCCAGGCTGGGCAGGAAAAGCAGGCAGAGAGCCGTCAGTGTTGCTGATTTCCAGTCTGCCCGCCTTACTGGCCACCACTGCCATCCACCCACCCCTGCAGGCCCTCCAGGACTTGCTGGCCATCACCCCTGTGGGTGTTGGCGGGGATGCTAGGCTGACCGCACGGGGGGCTGCTATTCTCCGCTCTCCCTGCGTGGCCCCCGCACCCTGCCCGCTACCTGCAGGCCTCCCACCGCACTGCAGCCCCGTCCCTCCTGCCTGGGTTCCCCTGCATCCTCGCTGGGATGGGCCAGGCGTGCTTGTCTTTCTTCTTGGCAATCATTGCATTCCTTAAGTCTGCAGATTCAAGCATTTCATTAGTCTGCAAACACTGGCCGATATCTCTATAAATACTGCTTCTACTGCGTTCTTTCTGCTTCCCTCCCCACCCCCCGCCCCACCCACCCAGCCCCGTCTGCTGGAGGCCATCACACACATGTCAGCCTGGCTGTGCTTGCGTGCATGCTAAGTCGCTTCAGTTGTGTCTGACTCTTTGCAACCCTATGGACTGTAGCCCCCCAGACTCCTCTTCCCATGGATTTCTCCAGGCAGGAATACTGGAGTGCGTCGCCATGCCCTCCTCCAGGGGACGGAACCCATGTCTCTTGGGTCTCCGACACTGCACCCCCTGGGAAGGCCCATCAGCCTGTTCACCCCCCTGCGTTCCCATCCGGCGTGTCCTCGTGCTTGGGGTTCTGGCGGCCCCAGCGGCCACTCAGCGCCTTCTAACAAGTGGTATTTGCTTTGCTGTGGTCTTCATCTGGCTTTTCCCATTCTCAGCAGGAGGCAACGATCCAAGAACATTTTTAATTAAAGCCCCAAACCTGGCCCAGCCAGAAACAAAGCGAGCTGCCAAGCGGCAGGGATGGTCAGTCCAGCTCAAGGGCCAAACGTGCTGAGTCTCCGCGGACAGCGGGACCCGCGCCAGCCAGCACGATTTGCCCACCACTTCTTTCTCACCTGGACACGCAGCCTGGAAATGGATCCGCCCCCTGCTCACCGAGATTCTGCCTGGGCCCAGAGCCTACTCTTCCATCTAGCAGGCAGGTTCCAGGGTAGGAACCACGGGAGGGGCTGGCGGACCCGGGAAGGTGGGGGGCGGGCAGTGCCTTTTGGGTGAACGGGGCCAGGAAGGGGATGCATGGAGTGAGGGGAGGACAGTGTCCACCTCGCCATGACCCGGGCAGGGGGGACCCTTGCCGAGACAGGTGGCAAGTGTCCAAGGTCCTCGACAGGGAGAAAGGGTACAGTTCAGCACTCCGGGAGCTCCGTGCGTGGCAACACAAGCAAACCCTCCAGACTCAAGGAAAAGCACCTGTTTCTTCCCATCTCACCCAGATCAGTCACACCAGACACCGTGCGTTTGCTGTGGTTGTTCAGTCGCTCAGTCGTGTCTGACTCTTTGCGACCCCATGGACTGCAGCACACTAGGCTTCCCTGTTCTTCACTGTGAGTTTGCTCACATTCATGTCCATTGAGTCGGTGATGCCATCCAACCATCTCATCCTCTGTCGTCCCCTTCTCCTCCTGCCCCCAATCTTTACCAGCATCAGGGTCTTTTCCAATGAGTCAACTCTTCACATCAGGTGGCTAAAGTACTGGACTTTCAGCTTCAGCATCAGTCCTTCCAACGAATATTCAGGGTTGATTTCCTTTAGGATGGACTGGTTTGATCTCCTTGCAGTCCCAGGAACTCTCAAGAGTCTCCTCCAACACCACAGTTCGAAATCATCAATTCTTCTGCGCTCAGCCTTCTTTATGGTCCAGCTCTCACATCCATCTGTGACTACTGGAAAAACCTGAATCAGTCAAACCAGCGACTGTGCCTTTAATCTTATTTAAAGTGAGACCCAAGGTCAAATGGGATCGAGTGGAGAAAATCTGGAGCCCAGTCCCCACCTTCATGGTGAGACCCCTGTCCCCAGGTGCCAGAGAGGTGGACCACCCCTGACCTCGTTCATTCTCAGTGACCCAGATTTGAGCTTCCAGCGCCCCATGATGGCTGCATGTAGATCCCCGGGCTGGGTTGGCCACAGTCACTGCCCTTGGCAATGATTTCAACACAGCTGGTTGTTTGTGGTTTAGCACAAAAACCCTGTTTCAGACGAAGCCGTCAGGAGCAGTGTGACCCCAAGAGGGAAGGTGTTGTTGTTCAGTCTCTCACTTGTGTCCGACTCTTGGTGACCCCATGGCCTGCAGCACACCAGGCCTCCCTGTCCATCACCAACCCCTGGAGCTTGCTCAAACTCAAGTCCATTGAGTTGGTGATACCATCCAACCATCTCACCCTCTGTCATCCCCTTCTCCTCCTGCCCTCAGTCTTTCCCAGCATCAGGGTCTTTTTCATGAGTTGGCTCTTCAAGAGCTGGTGTTTATTCACGGCCCTCTCATGGATGTTGCTTCCTTTTTTCTCTAATCTGTAGCAGCATCTGTTTCCTGAGAAAGTCAATCCAGGTATGATGGCCTCGGGCTCTTTCCTGGGAGCTCTGCTGAGGCTGCACAATCCCCGTGAGGAAGCAGTCCATGAACAGGCGGGGAATTCACAGCCCCTGAGAAGCTCCAGGACCCCAGGGAACTGTGCCTCTTCTGGGGAATGCGGTTTTCCTCTCAGACTGCTTGCAATCAATTTCTGGCTCTTCAAGGAACACAGAGGGAATTCCCTGGGGGTCTAGTGGTTACAACTCTGAGCTTTCACTGCAGGTGTGGGTGTGACCCCTGGCTGAGGAACTAAGATCCCACAAGCCATGCCCTCCTCCTCCCGCTCCTGCGCTGAACAACTGGGGAGAAGAGAGCCTTGGTCTCAAGTATTCCAGACGGCTGGAGCTCTGGCCACACGGGTGGGGTGGGGGCGGAGAGTGGAGCGAGGGGTAATCACTGAACGTTTCTGGGCAGTGGTGGCCGTGGGCGCAAGGGCGGTGCATGGTGTGCAGCTTGTCGGGAGAAGATGACGTTTGGGGTGGGGCTGAGGTCTCAGAGGTTTCCAAATTGGCTGGTATATTGAGTGCAACACTTTCATAGCAGCATCTTTCAGGATTTGAAATAGCTCAGCGGGAATTCCATCACCTCCGCTAGCTTTGTTCATAGTGATGCTTCCTAAGGCCCACTTGACTTCACATTCCAGGATGTCCGGCTCTAGGCGGGTGATCACACCGTCGTGATTATCTGGGTCATGAAGAGCTTTATGCATTCACGACACAGGCTCTGGAGACACTCCCAGTCCATGGGGTCACAAAGAGTCGGACACGAATGAGTGACTGAACTGAACTGAACTGAGGTCTCAGAGGCCTTGTCAAATTCAGCAGGTGCTGCCTGGTGACGCCCTCCTTGGTGGACAAGCCCAGCCCTTCTGTCGGCTGATCAAGGCTGGGCTTGAGCTGGGAGGCCAGCTCCAAGCCGCCCCGTGGGTCTGGACCTACTCCCTGTGTTCCCCATCCCCCCAAGGTCCAGTGGCCTGGCTGGGACGCCCTTCCCAGGACAGCAACCGAGAAACAGGGGAGAGAAGAGGAAAGCCGCCCTCCCAACCCCAGCCCCAGACGGCACGGGCTGTCTTCCGTCCAGGCTCAAGGCCCGTCAGGGGCCGCCCCCAGGGTCCCAGATGCCCGCTCCTCCTTCCATCAGGAAAGCAGTCAGGTGGCAAAGGGCTTGGACGCAGGACAGAGTGAAGAGCTGTGGCCAAGGATGCCATCTGCTGTCGTGGCTGAAGAACCTGGCCCCGGTCCTGGGGTGATAAGAGCTGTCAGCAAGTGACCCAGAGCGAGGGCGGTGGAGTATCGGGTGGGGGTGACTCAGGGGTGACCGCAGGCCAGCACGCAGAGGACAGACAACCAAGGCCTGACTCGGGCCGGCCAGGGGGAGGGTGAGAGATGAGAATGAAGCTCGGAAGGAAACCCTCTGACCCCAGGGGCCCCTGGGGGCCCAGGACTGAGGGAGCCAGGGCACCAGACACTGACCAGAGGGATGAATCCAGCTATGTGACCCCAATGATGAGGGGCTGGATCCGTGATGGAGACTCGGTGTGGTGGGGAGAGGGGAGGATCTCCACCGGAGCCGCCCCCACCCCCAGGGACCAGGCAGGGACCCTCTGCCACGGACCCCAGCCCCTCGGCACTCTGCGATCCAGCAGGACCCTGGCCCGGGCGGACTGTGGGAGAGCTTGTCTGCCGCCCCCTCTGGGGCTCAGACGCCTGGCCCTCCAGAGCGTGGGCTCCACCACAAGCCTGGAGTCTGTGCCCCCCGGCTGCAGGCCAGAATGGGGTCTGCTAAGACGGCCCCGGGCTCATCTCCCTCGCAGGAGACAGATGCAGCTAGTTGCCATGGCAACTGGCAGGCCAGCCTCCCTCACCACCGGACCAGCTGCCCAGGCCTGATTCTGGAGCCCCACAAGCGAGGGCCCAGGTGGGGTGGGCAGGACACCCTCCTGATCACCTGATCCCCAGAGCATCCGCTGAGATCATCAGTTCCTCCGCAGCCCTGCCGGGGGCTCTAAGCCAAAGAGCCTGAGGGGGGACAGCAGAGAACACCCCCAGGTCAGGCCAGGCCATGTCCACCCTGGGTCCATCACGCACCCAGGGTGATGCCCTGGGGACTGCTGGCCCAGGTCCTGACCTCTGAAACCTTTCCCCTCCTGCTGAGGAGAAACAAACACACAGACACACACACATAGGCACACACAGACTCACGGAGCTCTCAGCCCCCTTGCCCGGGTCCCCTCCTCAGAGATGGGGAAACAGTGCCCGCGGCCCTGGGCAGAGGGAGGGGAGCGGGCACTTGGCAGACCATGGCCGGGGGGCCACCCCAGCGTGTGCACAGAGGGAAGAGGCTCCTCCGCGTCCAGCGAGGTCAGATGGCCTCTGCCACGGCCCCCAGCCCTCACAGAGCGTCTCACCATCTGCACACGCACTTGCTGCCAGCTCTGCCACCCTGGCATGCACTGGGCCTGCCTGCCCCCAGCAGCCACCTTCTCCAGGGAGGCTCTGACTCCACCCTGGTGCCGCCCACAGCCCTCCGTGGCTCCCACTGCCCTCAGGACCGAGCCCGGGCCTGACTGCCCACCTGAAGTCTCTGCTGCTGGGCCGGGCCTGGCTGTGCCCTCCTGCCACAGTTCAAGTCCGTTCACTTCAGTTGCTCAGTCACGTCCGACTCTCTGCCATCCCATAGACTGCAGCACGCCAGGTTTCCCTGTCCGTCACCAAATCCCAGGGCTTGCTCAAACTCATGTCCATTGAGTCAGTGATGGCATCCAACCATCTCATCCTGTCGTCCCCTTCTCCTTCCGCCTTCAATCTTTCCCAGCATCAGGGTCTTTTCCAATGAGTCAGTGCTTCACATCAAGTATCCAAAGCATTGGAGTTTCAACTTCAGCATCGGTCCTTCCAATGAATATTCAGGACTGATCTTCCTTAGGATGGACTGGTTGGATCTCCTTGCAGTCCGAGGGACTCTCAAGAGTCTTCTCCAACACCACAGTTCAAAAGCATCAATTCTTTCGCGCTCAGCTTTCTTTATAATCCAACTCTCACATCCATACACGACCACTGGAAAAACCATAGCCTTGACTAGATGGACCTTTGTTGGCAATGTCTCTGCTTTTTAATATGCTGTCTAGGTTTGTCACAGCCTTTCTTCCAAGGAGCAAGCGTCTTTTAATTTCATGGCTACAGTCACCATCTGCAGTGATTTTGGAGCCCAAGAAAAGAAAGTCACTGTCTCCTTTGTTTCCCCATCTATTTGCCATGAAGTGATGGGACTGGATGCCATGATCTTAGTTTTCTGAATGTTGAGTCTAAGCCAACTTTTTCACTCTCCTCTTTCACTTTCAAGAGGCTCTTTAGTTCTTCTTCACTTTCTGCCATAAGGGTGGTGTCATCTGCATATCTGAGGTTATTGAAAGGTTGTTGCTGAATGATAAGACACGGGAGTCTTGGCCTCCGGAAGAGACAAATTCAATCCAGGGCCAGAGACGAGGCTGGATCGCTCAGAGCTTTTGTGTAATAAAGTTTTATTAAAGTATAAAGGAGATAGAGAAAGCTTCTGACATAGGCATCAGAAGGGGGCAAAAGAGTACCCCTTTGCTAGTATTAGCAATGGAGTTATGTACTCTCCAATGAATCCAAAGAATGTCTGGAGGTTGTAAAGACCTCACCAGACCTACTCCCATAATTTACATTTTAAGATAACAGAGTTGGCCAGAAGATTTAATCCAAAGATTGTCCTCAGGCAGGATACATCCTTGTACAGAGAAGACCTACTCCCATAATTTATGTTTTAAGATAACAGAAATAGCCAGAGGGTTTAATCCAAAGACTGTCCTCAGGCAGGATACATTATTGTTATATAGTCCTAAGGAATGTAGAGGAAAAAAAGTAAAAAAGTTTGTCCTTTCTTCCTCCTTGAATATCCCAGACCTCTCTCTCCTTGGGGACCCCTAGACTTCTTATCAACCTGCCTAGGAAATGAGTCTCTCATTATGGATATTTCTCCCGGCAATCTCGATTCCAGCTTGTGCTTCTTCCAGCCCAGCGTTTCTCATGATGTACTCTGCATATAAGTTAAATAAGCACGGTGACAATATACAGCCTTGACGTACTCCTTTTCCTATTTGGAACTAGTCTGTTGTTCCATGTCCAGTTCTAACTGTTGCCTCTTGACTTGCATACGGATTTCTCAGGAGGCAGGTCAGGTGGTCTGGTATTCCCATCTCTTTAAGAATCTTCCACAGTTTGTTGTGATCCACACAGTCGAAGGCTTTGGCATAGTCAATAAAGCAGAAATAGATGTTTTTCTGGAACTCTCTTGCTTTTTCAATGACCCAGCAAATGTTGGCAATTTGATCTCTGGTTCCTCTGCCTTTTCTAAAACCAGCTTGAACATCTGGACGTTCTCGGTTCACGTATTGCTGAAGCCTGGCTTGGAGAATTTTGAGCATTACTTTGCTAGCATGTGAGATGAGTGCAATTGTGCGGTAGTTTGAGCGTCTTTGGCATGCTTTCTTAGGGACTGGAATGAAAACTGACCTTTTCCAGTCCTGTGGCCACTGCTGAGTTTTCCAAATTAGCTGGCATATTGAGCACAACACTTTCACAGCATCGTCTTTTAGGATTTGAAATAGCTCAACTGGAATTCCGTCACCTCCTCGTAGTGATGCTTCCTAAGGCCCATCTGACTTCGCATTCCAGGATGTCTGGCTCTAGGTGAGTGGTCACACCATTGTGGTTATCTGGGTCATGCAGATCCTTATGCATTCATGGCCCAGGCTCTGGAGACACTCCCAGGTGCCCTCTGCCCTCTGGACGTGCCCGCTGCTGCCTGGGACCTGCCTTCCAGGGCCTTCGAGAAGAAAAACTCTCTGCCACTCATCTCTGCTCCCCCCCCACCAGTCACCACACCTCAACTCCCTCTAGATAACGCATTTTACAGAAGAAAGTGCCCTGTGGGCAGAAACCCCAGGGCTGAGGCTTTGAGCCGAGTGGACACGGGGAGCCGTGAGGCGGGAGCGCCCTGGGGAGTTGGAAGGACAAGCAGAAAGGCCGGGAGGCTGGGTGGGCAGAGAGTGGTGAGTGGCCAATGGGCCATCGAGAGGATTCAGAGCAGGAGACGCAACAGGCAGCCTGCAGAGTGCCCGGCCAAGAGTGACAACCTTCCCTGTGCCAGGCATTGTCCAGGGCACACGTGTGTGTACCCGTGCAGTAGTTTAACCCTCAGAGCAACCCCCTCAGGATGCCAGTCAGCAGATAAATAAGCACAGAAACAGGCAGTGCCTACCAGGGCCGCACAGAGGGTAAGCCCACACCTGTGCCCGCCCCACCTGGGTGTGTGTCCTGCGGACAGGGCCTCTCCTCCCCGCCCCAGCCCAGGCCAGTCCCGTCTGGCCTGGGTCACCGACCGGCGCACAGAACGCGGGGTGTCAGTGACCCTCCCGGAGCTAAAAAACGGAGGAGCTGCAGGCTTCCAGGTCCCTCAGATCATTGAACACAAACGTCCACTGACTCCCCACCCACTCACTCACTCACTCATTTCCTCAGTCATTAATCATTCATTCTCTCACTCAATCATTCACTCACTCATTAACTCATTCATTCACTCACTCATTTATTCACTCACTCATCCATTTG
>CM035298.1:45557941-45603571 GCA_020226075.1 Hydropotes inermis
TTCACTCATTCATCTGCTCACTCATTCACTCATTCATCTGCTCACTCATTCACTCATTCATTTGCTCACTCATTCACTGATTCATTAGCTCACTCATTCATTTGTTCACTCATAAATCATTCATTCACTCATTCATCTGCTCACTCATTCACTCATTCATCTGCTCACTCATTCACTGATTCATTAGCTCACTCATTCATTCGTTCACTCATTAATCATTCATTCACTCATTCATCTGCTCACTCATTCATCCATTCAGTCATTCATTTGCTCACTCATTCATCCGTTCACTCATTCATTCACTCACTCATTTATTGAATGAATCCCACTAAGCCCCACCCGCTCCTCAAGCCCACACTGAGGACACAGGCCCAGCCACGGCTGGAGGGGTCCATGGATGCAGACAAGAACCACAGTGGGGAATGTGCACGAACGGCTGAGCGTGAGGAGACCCTTTCCTGGGCAGCAGCCAGAAGACACTCCATCATGGGGGGGGTGGTCACTTGCTCCCAGCTTTTAGGGCCACACTGTCCATTCCTGCTCGGATCTTCAGGGACATGAGACCCTGAGGTCTCCTGCCACCCCAAACCACCCTGTGTCCTGGGCCGAGAAGAGAAAGTGTCACCTGCCTGTGACCTACAGGGGTGGCACAGAGCCGGCCTACCATCCCAGCTGGCCCAGACGCTCTGCTGACCATGGAGCTTCAGGAGGCCGGCAGACGGGCACGAGGCAGGGGCAGCCTGAGCCTGCCAGGCGCTCTGGCACACAGAGGCCAGTGGAGTTGCTCAGGCCAGACCTCAGGCAGGAAACTTGGAGTCTGGGGTCCCGAGAGCCAAGGTAGATTGAGGGCAGGAGGGGAAGTGACATGTCCTGGCCTTGGTCCAGCCGAGTGGACAAGAGCAGCCGAGAGGTGTGAGACAGGTCCCAGACTCCAGAAGCAGCAGACGCCGAAGTGAGAGAGAGCCCCCGTCCCTCCCGCAGAAGAGCTGCTCTGTGCTGAATCACGTCCCCAGGTTCCCGTGCTGACATGTTAACCTCCAGTTCTTAGCACGTGACTGTGTTTGGAGGTGATCAGGGTGGCCCTAACCCAATATGACCGACGTCCTTCTGGGAAGAGGAGATCAGGACCTAGACACACAGGGAGGGACAGGCCGGAGAAGATGGCCATCTACACGCCACGCGGAGAAGCCTCGGGAGGAGCCAACCCTGTCCACACGCTGACCTTGGATCCCCAGCATTCAGGACCGTGAGAAATAAACGTCTGTGGTTGAAGTCACCCCGCCTGTGGTTCTTGGTTACCGTGCCCAGAGCAGACTAACAAGGCCCCCAGAGAGAGTGGCCTGCATCTGAGTTTGGTTCTACCCAGCCCCGTGGCCTCCCAGATGCATGGGCTCACGCGTGGTACCACCTGGGAGTGGTTGCCATAGTTACTGAGCCCCACAGCCACGCCCAGCATGTCATCATTTGGCTCCGTCCAGCGCCTCTTGACAAATGAGCAGCACGTATATAGTGGAATATTACTGGGCCATTAAAAAGAATTTAATCATGCCATTTGCAGCAACTTGGATGCGCCTAGAGAGAGTCCTACTGAGTGAAGTGAGTCAGACAGACAAGGAGAAATGTTGTATAATATCCCTTATATGTGGAATCTAAAAAGAACTTACAAAACAGAAGGAGATGCGCAGACAGAAAACGGACTTCTGGTTGCTGGGGGGAGGGGATAATTAGGGACTTCAGGGAGGTCACGTGCACACTGCTCTATTTAAAATGGGTAATGGCCAAGGGCCTACGGAACAGCACATGGAATCTGCTCAGTGTTATGTGCCAGGCTGGAAGGGACGGGGGGCTGGGGGAGAATGGATCCTTGTGTATGTGTGGCTGGGTCTCTTTGCTGGTCTCCTGAAACTACCACAACATTGTTAATCGGCTAAACCCCAATACAAAATAAAAAGCTTAAAGTTTGGGGGGGGCGGGAAGCAATGGGTACAGTCTTTGCAGTTCACTCACAGTAACAGGCTCAGGGTGGCTGGCCGTGAGGGGGTGGGAAGCCAAGACCCCAGGACCCCTACACATGGCTGACCCCTCCTGGAGTACAGGTGAGCATTTGGCAGACGGCAGGAAGCAGGTGGCCCAGGACCCACTGTTTCACTCTGGGGAGCCTGGAGCCCAGTCTCTGTCTGGCTGGTGGAGCCTGAAGCTCAGAGTGCCCAGGAGGCCAGCCCTGCAGGGTCCTCCCAGCCCCTAGGCTTACGGAAAGACAGGGCTTGAGGAGAGCCCCCCAGGGACGGCGGCTGATGACTGATGAAGCTCGGGGCTCCCGCAGAATATGCATTTGCAAGTTGATCTTCATCCTGGGAGGAGCAGAGGCATGACTGGGTCAGAGCCTGGGCTGCCCGCATACGTGTGACTCCGGGGCCCACCCTCTGCTGGTCTCGGGGCGGGGACGGAGCCTCCCCTGTCCTACAGCTTGGTCTCCCACGTCTTTTTACTGCTCACTTGTTGTTGATGAGCAGACTGGGCCCGGAAAGGTTGTAGCTCTCCTGGGGTCACACCTCCCACAGAAAGAAGTGAAATTTGAACCCAGGGGTCTTTGATTTATGAACGTCCCTTTTACCCATGGATCCCACACACACACTCCCCGGCTCATTCTCTCAGGTGTTTCCTCTAGTTGGAATGCCCCTCAAAGTTCCGGGCAGGCAGGTCACCTCCTCCAGGAAGCCGTCCCTGACTTCTCTCCACCACAGCCAGCTTGGGGAGACTCCCCCTCTCCCATGGCAGACAGCCTGTTGTTAGCTCATGTGACACATTCAGGGAAGAACCGCGTCCCTCTGCGGGTCTTCTCTCCATCCCCTGCTGCACAGCGAGGCGCCAGCCCTACCGGATCCGCCCCAGTCTGAATAATTTCCATCCACGGGCAGCTATGAGTAAGCCTCCAGTACTTTCAGCCAAGCCCTTTTCATTAGCTCCGTGTTTGTTTGGGTTGTTTTTGCCCTTTTAAAGTAAAAATAGTTTATTTTTAACATACTGATGTTGTTGTTTTCTTTTAAAGAAGGTGCCAAAAAATGGCTGTTTCTTTTCTTGTCCCAGCCTGTCTGTGACTAGGCCTCCTCATCAGACACCCTGAGGCTCTGCCTGGGCCCTCCAAGTGTATGGTTCCCCTGGATGCTCAGAGGGGGAGGCACTCTGGGCTGGGAGGGCAGGGAACATGGAGATCTACCTCTGGGGGACAAAACAGAGATGCAAAGGAGAGCCTAAGGACCCCTCCCCACCAGGACCAAGGAGTCTTTGGGCTTCAGAGAGATGGGATCGGACACAGACAGTTAGAGTCTCCTGTCACTCCTGGGAGTCCGCTGGCTATCCGTGCTGGCTGGGCGCTGGAGCCTGGGGAGATAGCCCCGTCCCCCGTCCGCCACCCTCTGGAAACTCGCGGAGCAGAGAGGGAGACAGAATGAAAGGCGTCAGCGCTAATGCCTAGCAAAGGAAGGGGAATGGGGTTACAAAGAGGAGCTTGGAGGGCCTCCTGGAGGAGATGGCTCCTGAGCTGACCCTGAAGGATAAGCAGGAGTCCAGCAGATGAACAGGCACAGGAAGGATGCTACAGGAACCCATCGGCGCCTGAAGGTCTGGAGACACTCACGGCCGGTAATGCCTGCCATTGGATCGTAGAAAAACAAGGTAGTTCCAGAAAAACATCTACTTCTGCCTTATTGACTACGCCAAAGCCTTTGACTATATGGACCACAACAAATTATGGAAAATTCTTAAAGAGCTGGGAATGTCAGACCATCTGACCTGCCTCTTGAGAAATCTGTATGCAGGTCAAGAAGCAACAGTTGGAGCTGAATATGGAACAACAGACTGGTTCCAAACTAGAAAAAGGAGTACATCAAGGCTGTATAATGTCACCCTGCTTATTTAACTTATATGCAAAGTACATCACGTGAAATGTCAGACTGGATGAAGCACAAGCTGGAATCAAGATTGCCAGGAGAAATATCAACCTGAGATATGCAGATGACACACCTTTATGGCATAAAGTGAAGAAGAACTAAAGAGCCGCTTAATGAAAGTGAAAGAGGAGAGTGAAAAAGTTGGCTTAAAGTTCAACATTCAGAAAACTAAGATCATGGCATCTGTTCCCATCACCTCATGGGTCATAGATGGGGAAGCAATGGAGACTGTGACAGATTATCTTTTCTTGGCTCCGAAATCACTGCAGATGGTGACCGCAGCCATGAAATCAAGAGACACTTGCTCCTTGGAAGAAAAGTTATGACCCACCTAGACAGCATATTAAAAAGCAGAGACATTACTTTGTCAACAAAGGTCCGTCTAGTCAAAGCTATGATTTTTCCAGTGGTCATGTATGGATGTGAGAGTTGGACTATAAAGAAAGCTGAGCGCCAAAGAATCGATGCTTTTGAACTGTGGTGTTGGAGAAGACTCTTGAGAGCCCCTTGGACTGCAAGGAGATCCAACCAGTCAATCCTGAAGGAAATCAGTCCTGAATATTCATTGGAAGGATGGATGCTGAAGCTGAAACTCCAATACTTTGGCCACCTGATTAGAACAGCCGACTCATTGGAAAAGACCCTGATGCAGGGAAAGACTGAAGGCAGGAGGAGAAGGGGACGACAGAGGATGAGATGGCTGGATGGCATCACTGACTCGATGGGCATGAGTGTGCGTAAGCTCCAGGAGTTGGTGATGGACAGGGAAGCCTGGTGTGCTACAGTCCATGGGGTCACAAAGAGTCAGACACGACTGAGCGACTGAACTGAACTGACTGACTGTCCGCCCGGCAGGCTGGGCAGGGACTCCCCGTGTGGTCCACCCGTCTGTTCCTTTCTCCGTTCTTCCCCCAGCGGCCTCCAGACCCTGAGGAGCTCCTGTCTTTTGGCCCCACCTCTTTTGGGGCACTCTTGCCTCTTGGCTTTTGGTTTCTGGGCATCTCTTTGCCTTCTGTTTTATTTGGAGTGTGACTCCCGGATGGTAAAGTTCTGGTTTGGTTTTATTTGGTTGGCTTGAGTGTGCAGATATCTGGTTCAAACTGCTGGAGCTAGTCTGGGAAGCGCTTCCTCTAAGTTTCCACACCCAACCTGGGAACTCCTTGCCAACCTGTAGGTCTGATCCAACAATCAGAAAAACTGGCCTAAAAATATTAGATCTTTATTGACATAGGATAGGAAAATGGACTAACATCCCCTTAGGTCCAGGACACTCTCCTATAATCACCAGCCTGGGGCTGACCAAGAGCCCCCCATTTACCCAGAGGGACAATGCCTGCTGAGACCAATCTGCACTTGGTTATCAGGGCCAATCTGAGCACCATGTGGTCTAAATTTTGGCTATGAAACCATGACCATGGAAAAACACACCTTTGACAGTGTGGTCACTAGACTGCAGAGAAAGCTTGAAGGAAATTCTCCTTAAGAATTCTTGCCCTGAGGAAATCACTCCTCCTATGCCTTAAGACGGGCTTCCCTGGGGGCTATGATGGTAAAGAATCTGCCTGCAAGGTGGAAGTCACAGGTTCCACCCCTGGGTTGGGAAGATCCCCTGGATGAGGGCATGGCAACCCACTCCAGTATTCTTGCCTGGAGAATCCCATGGACAGAGGAGCCTGGCAGGCTACAGTCCACAGGGTCGCGAAGAGTCGGACACGGCTGAGTGGCTAAGCACTGCACAGCACTCCCTTCACGGTTTTAGCTCGCCTTCCCGCCTCCCCCGTTTCCAGCAGCCTCAACCTGCCGGGAGGAGAGACGTTGCCCCGAAAACCTGCCCCATCTCCCATCCGCACCCACTCGAGAGCACGCATTCCTGCACACGGACACACACGGGGCGCTCAGCTACACACACATACACTCCCCAAGGCTCCACATCGCGGTCTCTTGGAACCGGAGACCCGTCTCATGGCAGGGGTCAGTGTGAGGGCCTGCAGCTCCACAGTTGCCATGGCAGCCTCCCCCACCCCCGCCACCGTGCGCCCTGGGTTTGGCCCTTCTGCTGCCTCTCGGAGAAGACCTCTCAGGGCCAGACGGCTCAGCACTCAGTCATCGGCTCCTGCCCTCAGGGCCGGAGGGGGAGGTAAAGCGCCAGGACGGCCCCCACCCTGTCCTTAAGATGATGCTGGACCTTCTGGAAGCCGCGGCCGCCAAGCCCCGGCTTCTCGGGGCCAGCGGAGCGGAGGCCACCGTCTATGGGCTGAGGCGCTGACCGAGCCCGGCACACGGAGCCACCCCCTAGTTAGGGGCTGTCCCTTGACTGGGCCTGGGTGTCCCGAGGGGGGGCCCCGGAAGTGGGGCTGCTCTGTACGTCACCTGGCGGGGCACCGGGGCGGAGGCGCTGGAGGGCATGGCAGCCCCTGCAGCCCCTCTGGAAGGGCACAGAAGTCCCTCCCAGCCCTGCCCACTGACCCCGCAGGGCAGAAAGGCACCCGGGCAGCGCCGGTCACCCAGGGCCCCGGCCCCCAGAGCTCTGTGAACAGCAGTCACTCTCTCAGCCAAGGGTGATCTGGGCCACCCTGGGTCCCCATGGGAGCGGAATCACAGGCCACTCTCTACTCGGCGGCAGGTGACCTTTCCATGTTGGGGGTCAGGGTCCCTGCCTCTCACCCTCATGGCCTGCCCAGCAACACACGCCCCTTTGGGGGTCCCGCACCTGCCTCCCGGGCATTCCCACTCACACAGAGGGAGGCTGCTGGGAGCCACCAGCCTAACCCCAAACCCCCAGCATGCTTCACCCCCTATCCAAGAGTCAGGCAGGCCGGTTCCTCCGTCACATGGCCAGATCCAACAGCCGCAGGTTGGCGGCACAGCCTCTGTCCCCGGTCGGAATCTGCACGGCCCACCAGCCAGCCCAGCACCCCCACACTTCCTGGGAGAGACCGCCCAGCCTCTTACCAGCCTTGACTTCTGTCTGGATGAAGAACACACCATGCGTCCCATCTGCGGGACATGCAGGCTGACGGTGGCCACCCTTCCACCCATGCCCAGAACCCTGGCCGCCTCCCGAGCCTGCCCAGTCCCTCCTCCATGCTCGGGTCACGGGCCCACCTGTGCCCCAGGGGCCCTCTCTAGACACGGCAGCCATCACCAGGCAGCATCCCTGCAGGCCCCACATGCCACATACCCATCCTGGCCAATCCAGCAACCACACAGCCTCCCCCTTCTCCATCTCGACGCCTCTCAGCAAGCTCCCCCTGGACGGTCCCGGCTTCTGGCCTCCACACTGACCCCACCAGCAGCCACTCAAGGACAGATAAAGGGTCAGCCGCTCAGTCATGTCTGACTCTTTGCCACCCCACAGACTGTAGTCCACCAGGCTCCTCTGTCCATGAGATTCTCCAGGCAAGAATACTGGAGTGGGTTGCCATGCCCTCCTCTAGGGGATCTTCCCAACCCAGGGATCGAAAATCGGTCTCCCGCACTACAGGGAGACTCTTTACCCTCTGAGCCACCAGAAACAGATACAGACCCAGGTCAAATCCTGTCCCAGAGGCTTCCTTCTCAGACCCTAAAAACCATGTGGATAAATGAGCTAATGAGAGCATGAGCCCTGTGGGCAAGCGGGGGATGCAAGCCCAGGCTCCTGGGGGGGCCACCCCTCTGCCCTGGGGGACACACCTTAAGGATTGCAGCCAGGCCCTGACCCTCCCTGCCCAGGGCCACCTCCTGGGAGTCACAGCTGCCCCTGCCCGGGGGTAACCCAGCACCGTCACTCCGTGAGAGTCACCTGAGAGCTCAAGGGAAAAGGCCAAGTGCCAGGGGTGCACACGGATGCCAGACGCTCCTCTCGGCATGGGCAACTGGGCTCCCAGCCCTGGCTCCCAGCTGCACATGCAAACAAGAATCGAGGAAGCCACTCCCCCTACAGGGGTCCTGGGTGCTGGCTCGGCCACCCCAGGGAGCCTGTGAGGAAGGCGGTAGTGGGCAGGGGCTAAGGCTGAGACACAGAAGCCCGGGGTGCCCATCCCCACCATGGACGAGCTGGGAGGCTTTGGTGGGGACCTCTCTGACCCTCTGTCTCCTCCTCTGTAAAACAGAACAGTGTCACCCATTGCCTGGGGCATCCCTGGGGGCTCAGAAGGTAAAGAACCTGCCTGGGGTGCAGGAGACCTGGGTTCGATCCCTGGGTCAGGAAGATCCCCTGGAGAAGGAAACAGCAACCCACTCCAGTGTTCTGGCCTGGAGAACCTCATGGGGTCACAAAGAGTTGGACACAACTGAGCGACTTTCACTCGCTCACTCACTCATTGCCTGGGGCAGAGGGAGCAGAGGACACAGGGTGTGTGAGGCCCTAGGACAGGGCTGGAAGCTTGGTCAGTTCCCAGGAAGGCCACTCCAGCAGCATCCACCCCCTGCCTACAGAAGGCTCCCTGCTTTGGGGCTGCCTTGGGGCAGTCCCAGCTGGGCCACGCACCCTGACCCCCTTCCAGCCAAGTCTGGCCGTGTGGCTGAGCTCAACCAGCAGTGAGCAGAAGTGCTGTTACGGGCTGAATCACTCTAGAGGGTGAGGTCCTAACCCGCAGGCCCTCAGAATGTGACCTGCTGGGAAAGTCACGGCCACGTCACCAGTTAGGATAAGCTCATTGGGGTGGGCTCTCAGTCAACGCGGCTTTTACAAAAAGGGGACATTTGGACACACAGATGTGCTCCAGCAGAGGGAGAGATGGCGAGATGTGTATAAGCCAAGGAGCAGCCTACTTGGCCAGCGGACCCCCGAAGCTGGAGAGGGGCCCCCGAACCCCCGAAGCCAGAGAGGGGTGCCCAAACCTCTGAAGCTGGAGAGGGGCCCCAAACCCCCAAAGCTGGAGAGGGGCGCCTGAACCCCTGAAGCTGGAGAGGGGCGCCCGAACCCCCGAAGTTGGGAGAGGGGCCTGGAGCAGAGTGCCCCGCCGTCCCGGGCTCAGACGTGGCCGGCCTGGCCCCGTCGATCTCAGACTCCAGTCTCCAGAGCAGAGAGGCCCTCGGTGTTAAGCTTCATCAGGGCCGCCTGCACCTGCGTGGCCACCTCGGCTCCGTGTTCAGGGGACGGTCAGGCTGCCCTCAGCCTGGCCCTCGAGCCCCTGGCCGCCTCCCTCAGGGGATCAACCACCACGTGGGCATCCCTCGCAGCTGCCGCTCCCTCGTGCTGAAGGGCCCTGGAGAGACCCGGCCTCCGGGAGACCCAGGCCGCTGTGAGAAAGGGGTGTGGAGCCAAGCGGAGACCTCCACCCAGAAAGCGAGGCTGTCTGGTAGGAGCTGTCTAGTGAGCCGGGGGTCGGCCTCATCTCTCAGCAGAGACGCAGAGGCAGGCAGAGGACTGGGCGAGCTTCCCAGCAGAAAGAAAGAAAGGGGGGCTCAGCGTGCCTGATGGAGCCGGGGGCCCAGGGATGCTCTAGAGGGGGCGTTCCAGGCGACGGGTCGGGGCCAGGCAGGTTGGTCCTGGGTCGGAAGCAAGGCGACAGCTTAGGAGGCCGCAGTCATTGGTCGAGTCCTGGCTGCCTGTCACGGGGGTCGCTGTCCAGCTTCTGGGCTGTCGCTGGAGACGGCAGGCTGTCCTCCTTCAGCTCAGAATCACGGCAGGCTGGTGCCCTGGGTAGGCGGCTGCGGACCACAGTCTGGTCGGTGTTCATTTGTATATTCAGTCTCTCAGCTAGGTGGGTAAGGTTTTAAACCTCCTGCTGGCCGGTGTCCACCCACCCCTGACCGGGGGCTGGAAAGACCAGGTGAGTTGGGCCTGGACCACGTTTCATGGGGAACAAACTACCCCCACATACAGCTGACCCACCAGTCGAATAACTGCCACCTGGGGCACAATTCAACAGTCCAGACCCAACCGCGTGGATCATCTAAAAATGTATATTGTCAACCTCGGTAAACGGCTAAAACATTTTCAAAAGAGGCCTAAATAAGTCAAAAAGGAGATGAATGGAATTTTTAAGTGTTCTATCAAAACAGAGATGGCAAGAAAAGGGGGGGAAAGAGACTACAAGCAAAGACAGTTAACGTCCTCCCATCTGTGCTTCTGGAGAAGAGCAGTAGAAGAACACAGCTCACTGATGGAAAATAAAAGGGAAGCGTCGCTCATGAAGGACTCACGCCTGAATTCCCATTTAGAGAGAAAACCGAGACTTGGGGACGCGTGAACATGCCGGGGGTGGGGATAGATGCGGGAGGTGGATGCCACCCATCCCTGAGCAGCCCTTCGGAATGAACGTCAAGAGAAAATTTGTTGAGAATCTACGGTTCTAACCCCAAACTTTGAATCTAGAAAGACTCTTGTAGATGAAAAGATACCAAAGAGGCAAACCAGTGAGGCAGTACAAGAAGCCTGGCTGGGTCTTGGTTCGAACTAACAGCTACGAAACAGATTCGGGGGACATACTTTCTATCTGGACAGGATATTAGATGATATTTGAGAACTGATGATTAGTTTTCTTAGGTGTGACAGTGGCTTTATGGCTCTGTATTTAGGGTTAAGTATCCCTGTGTCTGTAATTTATTTGAAATGTTCAGCAAAATATTAAAACAGGGACAGGGAGGAAGAACATATATGTCAAGATGCTGGTAACCATCGGACCAGGTGGGGGAGATACAGGCATTCATTGTGTTCATCTTCCATAGTATCCTCCCATTTCGAAAATATTTGTAAGAAAAAAAATCTCATAGTTACGCACAGTTCAGATTTACGGGAGCTTCAACCATCTGGCACACGGGCACACGCCCAAGACTGAGCAAGAAGGGCTGCTCAGCGGCCGCCGTGGCCAGCTCCAGGCGTGCAGGCTGCATGTGCCGTGTAGGAGTTGGCTGGCCGAGCCCCAGCATCTGCCCCACCCCACCCATCTGCTCTGATTTCCAGCTGGGGATCCGCATGGTTTGCGGGAAGCTGGCCCCACCCTCATCTGAACATTCCAGCCTCCAACAACAGAGACTGGTTCCAGGATGCTCAGGTGATCTAAATCGGCCCAGCCAGTTCAGGGTGGGTGTGGGCAAAGAGCCGCCTCAGGAGTTGCTGGTAGACAGCTGAGAACCAAGAGGGGAGGCAGCCCTGGGGCAAACCAGCCCTGCGGAAGCAGCGTGCGGAGGCTAAAGACTGGGTCCTGCGTGGCGGTCGAGCTGCTGGAGCAAGCCTCACCTGAAGCTGCCGGTCCCACCCGGCTGGTCTGCTACAGAAGCTAATAGGTTCACGTAGATTGCAATCCTGTTGCTTGCAAGCTGAAGCATCTTTTAATGCTATACAGTTTTAAAGGGGAATCCTTCAGGCCCTCAATTACAGCCTTAAACCAGCAAAAGATTCAGTATCTTATTTCCCAGAACTCAGGATTGTATACCCTAAAATTTAGGAGAGCGAGGGGCAGCTGCAGGCAGGCACACCAACAGCACATGAGCACATGGGCTCTTCATAAAAGAAACCTGATGCTCACCCTTGCGCATGACCAGAGAAATGCGTATTAAAGCCACAGTGAGGGGCTTCCCTAGGGGGCCAGTGGCGAAGACTTCGAGCTCCCAGTGCAGGAGGCCTGGGTTCGATCCCGGTCAGAGGACTAGATCCCACATGCCTCAACTAAGAGTTCACATGCTGCAACTAAGACCCAGCACTGCCAAATAAATAAATTTAAAAAAAAGAGTCACAATAAGAGAGCACTTCACACCCGCCAGGCTGGCAAAACCAGCAAAACCAGGGTAATATCAAATGCTGGAAGGGATGTGTAATGTCTAGACTGTTCACACACTGCTGGTAATGAAAGGGTAGCAGGAGGAAATAAGCTGCAAGTGGCAGACGTTTTTTGGTGGCTCAGACTGTAAAGAACCCACCTGCGATGCGAGAGACCTGGGTTCCATCCCTGGGTTGGGAAGATCCCCTGGAGGAGGGCGGCAACCCACTCCAGTATTCTTGCCTGCAGAATCCCATAGAGGAGCCTGGCCGGCTACAGTCCACGGGGTCGCGAAGAATCAGACACGACTGAGCGACTAAACCCACACACACAAAATTAAGAGGCTTCTTTTAATTCCGTGTTGAAGACACCTGCTCCTGCCTTGAGATAACAATGCGTTTTTCTTATGGAAATGTCTTTCTTAAGCTATGTTAATGAAACTACGTATTTGCTTTGGAATTTGTCTTTCTTCAAAATGGTTCCACCTAAGACTAGCTTCTTTTTCTTTTCTCAAACCTTGAGCCAATAATAGCTCAACAAACCAGTGTTCATCTCAGCTGTTTTACGGCTGGGGGTTGACACACCTCACGCCACCCTATCTCAAAAGTGTGCATTGTGGGAGAGGGGTCTGGTGAACCTCCCTCAGCCGGGAGGGGTCTCCCTTATCTGATTAATAGCTTTCTAACAGACATAAAACAGCTTGAGAGAGACAAGCTAGCAGGGGGGTACTCTTTCTGCCCTCTTCTGATGTCTGTGTCAAAAGCTTTCCCTATCTCTGTTATACTCGAATAAAAATTCTCTACACAAAATGTTCCAAGGAGTCAAGCCTCATCTCTGGCCCCGGATCAAAATCCTCTCCTCTGGAGGTCACGAATCGCAGCATGACACATGGCTCGCCGCAGCAGACTTTCAGTAGGAGTGTCAATTCATGGAGCATACTTCAGAAAGCAATTTAGTACACCTGAAACTAATGCAGCAGTGTAAAGCAACTATAGTCCAATTTAAAGTAAAAACTTTAAAAATAAAAACAATTTTTTTTAAATTTTAAATGTCTAAAAGACAGCAGTTTAGCACACATATACAGGTGCATATACACACATACTTGTGTCTGCAATTTGCATTATATTTATGCATATGTGTGTAGGTCTATGTGTATATAAATATTTATGTTTATATGGCAAAATAGTAAGGACTAGTAAATCTAATTAGGAGAAGGCAATGGCACCCCACTCCAATACTCTTGCCTGGAAAATCCC
Source organism: Hydropotes inermis (assembly GCA_020226075.1). Classification (NCBI taxonomy): domain Eukaryota; kingdom Metazoa; phylum Chordata; class Mammalia; order Artiodactyla; family Cervidae; genus Hydropotes; species Hydropotes inermis. Next base: position 45,570,836 of record CM035298.1, read on the forward strand.
ATGGACGGAGGAGCCTGGTAGGCTGCAGTCCACGGGGTCGCTGAGAGTCAGACACGACTGAGTGACTTCACTTTGGCTTTTCACTTTCATGCGCTGGAGAAGGAAATGGCAGCCCACTCTAGTGTTCTTGCCTGGAGAGTCCCAGGGACGGGGGAGCCTGGGGGGCTGCCGTCTGTGGGTCGCACAGGGTCGGACACGACTGAGGCGGCGTAGCGGCAGTAAATCTAATGGGAAGGCATGCAGGTGGTCACAGGTTTGTTCTTTCAACTTTCCGGTTTGCTTGAAAATTCTCTAAAATAAGCTCAGGAAAAATAAAGCAAAAGAATGCCAGAAAGGGAAGAAAATATACACAGAATCAGTGGACAAATAGGAAGCACGAAATAGAAGCTGTGAACTTCAATGTATCAGAAATGCATCGAATATAAATGGACAAGGCGCGCTAAGGAAAAATCCAGCACTGCAGATGCAACACGGCGGCTGGAGGCGTCAGACAGGGCTGAGCTGACACCCAGAGGCCTGGCGGGCTGCTGTCCCTGGAGTCACAGAGGGTCGGCCCCGACCGAGCCACTGAACCGACCTGAATGCCCAGAAGACGCTGCGTGCGGTGTATCCTGGAGAGTTTTCTCCAAAATGACCCCACGGCACAGAGCAGCCGAGGCCTGGCCTGACCGGGCCCCCCAGCTGACGCTGCTGGCACCCTCACCCCAGGTCCCACCACCCTGATGCACGCAGGCTCACGAGGGCGCCCTGGGTCTGCTTCAAGGAGAGGGAGGCCCTGGACGCTCCCGACACTCAGGGATGCAGTGCCCTGCACTAGCTAAGCAAAAGGCCATCCAGCAGCCCCACCCGCCCATCCCCTGGCTGGCCCAGGGCTCTCCCGCTGTGGACGAGCCACACGGGCAGCAGCGGGTCAGGAGACATCCCGGGAGCTGGAGTCAGGCCGGGAGCTGCCACCTGGGAAAGGCAGGCGCCTATCTCCACACCCCCCCCGGGGGCAGCGGTCCCCTCTCCCTTGTCCTTGCCTCGGCCATCCTGAGCCTGGGCAGGCCTTCTGGAAGGAGAGTCGGCTACTCTTCAAGGTCAAGGTCACGCGGCCTCTCCTCCCCTCCTCCCCTGCGGAGCATCCTCGCTTCACCTCGTCTTCCTACACGTGCTCAGGAGCCAACGTGACCCTACAGTTGTGCAAATCCCCCCCCAAAGTCTGTCTTTATTTTTTTGTCTCTCTTTTGGCCACACCTCTCTCAGGCCAGGGAGAGAAAGTGTGCCCCTACAGTGGACACACGTGCCTTCACCCCTCCAAGTCCTCAGAGCCTGTTTCATAAGGAGGTGTTGACTGTCTCATGGAATTGAATGAATACTTGACCCAAAGTGAAAACCAGACCGGTCGTCTGGGCCTAGAGGGGTTGTGAGTGTGTTGGTTGTCAAACTTGTGATCTCAGGCTGACCGGGAGCTTTGGCCACGGCCCAGCCTCTCAAGAGAAGATGGGACTGAAGGTGGAAGAGCCATAAGTCACGCCATCGTCAGTCGGGCACCACCTGTGTTCAGCGGGAGGGGTCTGTCTCGAGGAACTGACTTACACGGGGGTGGAGGTTTGTGGGTCCAGGATCGCAGAGTGCGTAGCAGGCTGGAAACGCAGGGAAGAGTTGAGCTCAGGTGCAAAGGCGGGCTCACAACTCCTTCTTCCTGGGGGAGGGCACGCTTTGTTCTACTAAGGCCTAACAGACTGGAGGAGGCCCCCCAAACCCAGGAGTGTGGACACTAATCTCACCCCGAAGATGCTCCAGCAGAAAGATGTCCTGACCCGGTTATCTGGGTGCACAGCCCTGCCGCGCTGACACAGAAAATCACCCTCCACAGACACCATCTCTAGTAATAGCTAACAGGAAATCCCTGGGAATAACACTGGCAAAACATGAGCTAGTACAAGCAGAAAAGAAACGGACTTTTCCTTTGCATGTCCTTAGAGGAAATCTAAACTATCAAAGAGAGAAAAACAGATCTGTTTAAAAATCAAGCCTGTGGAGTTGCTTGGCGGTCTGGTGGTTGAGAATCCAGCCGCCGGTTCAGGGGACGTGGGTTCAAGCCCTGGTCCAGGAGGACTGCGTAAGCCACGGGGCAGCTAATAAGCCCGTGTGCGGCAGCTACTGAAGTCCTTGGGCCCGAGCCCGTGTCCACAACAAGAGAGGCCTGAGCACCGCAACAGAGTCGCCGCCGGTCACCGTAACTAGAGAAAGCACGTGAGGAGCAACAAAGACCCAGCACAGCCAGAATCCAATAGATTAAAAAAAATTTTAAATAATAGTAAAAGTTAAGCTGTTCTACTACAAAAATAAAAAACAAAACATGTATGTGAATTAGAAGTCCCTATACCGCTACCCCCAAACGACTTGTAGGGTCAACTCAATGCTGATCACAATCTCCTCTGTGTGTGTGTGTGTGTGTGTAGCACTTGACAATCTGATTCACAAATTACCAAGATTAGCCCAGACACTCTTGAAGAATAACAAGGTAGGGGGACATCCCTGACGGTTCAGTGGTTAGTGCTCCATGCTTCCAGTGCAGGGGGCACAGGTTTGATCCTTGGGCAGGGACGTGAGATCTGGCACGCTGCAGGAAATAGCAAAAAAAAAAAAAAATAGAATAACAAGGTAGGAGGGCCTGCCTGCCCTCCCAGATGCCAAGATTTCCTTTAAAGCTACAATAAAGCCACCGGTGAGGAAGCAGAGCATGGGTACCGCCTACACTAGGAAAATACAACCTCACCTGTTTGCTGGTCCCAGGGACCAGTGGATAGAGGGCAGGCCTTTCCTTACAGCAAGTTTGTAGACCTGATTAACCAGAGAGGCAAAAATATTAATGAGATTCCTGTTTCACACCGTCCACAAAATTCAATGCCAGTGGGGGAAAAAAAGTACTAAATTAAAAGCAATACTAGGTGGATTAAACACTGAAATACGAACGACAAATCCACAGATCTTTCAGAAAGGCGTAGAGAAGAAAATGCGATGATTTCAGGGTAGGGAGGAATTTCTTAAGCAGAACACAAAGGGCACAAACTATAAAGAGAAGGAAGAATTAATTGGGCGACATTAAAACATAGTCCCTTCAGTTCACCAGACACCACACAGAAAATGAAAAGATAAGCCACGCTGGGAGGACACATTTGCAGCACAGACAACCGGCAAAGACTCATTAGGAAATATGTGGGGAACTTGACTGTTCCCTAAGGAAAAGACCAAAAAAAACATTTTTAATGGACTAAAGCCTTGAACGGGTGCTTCAGGGGGGAAAAAATCAAATGGCAAGGGAACACAAGCAAAGATGCTGCCCCCACGAACACTTGAAGGGAACATGAAAGTCACTCAGTTCGAGTCCAACTCCTGGCAACCCCATGGACTGTACGGTCCATGTCCTTCTCCAGGCCAGAATACTGGAGCAGGCTGCCATTTCCTTCTCCAGGGGACCTTCCCAGATCAGGGATCGAACCCGCGTCTCTTGCACTGGCAGCTGGATTCCTTACCATTGAGCCACCAGGGAAGTCCATGAACATGAAAGTGGAAGGCGCTCAGTCGTGTCTGACTCTTTGCGACCCCCTGGACTGTACAGCCCATGGAATTCTCCAGGCCAGAATACTGAAGTGGGCAGCCTTTACCTTCTCCAGGGGATCTTCCCAACCCAGGAACTGAACCCAGGTCTCCCTCATTGCGGGCGGATTCTTTACCAGCTGAGCTATCAGGGAAGTATCACAAATATTTAAGGAAATGCAAATGGACCACAGGAAGTCCTCTTGGACATTCACTCCGTTGTCAAAGTGTTGAAATCGGACAGATCCCAGGGTTGGTGGGACACGGAGCATGGGTCAGGCTCAGAGGACGCCTGGGCACCAGCCCCTCGGCCACCAGCCCGCCAGTCCAGGGAAGCTGAAGGGGTGAGGACCGTGAACACAGCAGGTCCCTTCTGGGCCTTTCATTAAAGGAGATTTCGTGACCCGGGCGTCAGAATGCGGTGCTTCCAGCGTGCACGGCAGGGTGGGCCCTGTGATCACAGGTCACACGCGGCGGCGACAGTGACCCTCAGCTGACGCCAGCCTCACTGCAGCGAGGCACGGAAGGGATCCGACCGCGTGGCCCCGGTTACGGCAAACTCAGACACAGACGAGCGAGCCGCCCGGGTCCAGAGTACCTGCGGTGGAGACACTGTCGCGGAAGCCAGAACCGGCTGCCCCAGAAGGAGCCTTAGGGCTTCCAAAGCGCGAGGGAGGGGGCTATGTCCGCCCCCACAGGAGGAACTGCAGCCAGACAGGGCCCACCGCCAGCCCCCTCCAGGGCGAGCTGAAGAGAGCCCCTCGTCCTTTCCCCTGCCCCCGACCCCGCAGCTAACAACGTGCGGGTCACCTGCAGAAGGGCCTCCTCCTGGCCCGACCCCAAGGTCCGTGGGGTCGCAGCGCCGGGGACCGAGCCGCCCGGCCGGGAGGGGTCTGCCTGTGCGGGAGGGCGCCCTGGGTCCTGGGTCCAGCGCTGGATGTGCACACTTTGGCCCCGTGACCCAGGGCAACTCCCAGCCCCGCATGGCCTGTTTCCCGGCCGTGAATGAGTGAAGGAGGGAGGGAGCGATGAGCCCCGCCCCTCCTCCCCGCCTCCCCCTTCCTCTGCAGGCCACGCCCCCACCGTCCTGCTCCCAGCGCTCGCTGGGCCCCTCCAGTCCCTCCTAAAGGGAGAAAGGGTCGTCGAACCCTCCAGGTCTCGCCTCCCTTGGCAGCCGCGTGTCCAAGTCCAGGATTCCTGCTGCCCCTCCCGCCCCAGAAACCGCCTCCCCAGCCCAGCCAGCAACCCCGTCCTCCTCCAGTCCCCAGGCCTCTGGGCTGCGCGGCTTTCTGTCCTCCAGCTCAGCCGCTCAGCCGCATCCGGCTCTCTGCGACCCCGTGGGCCGCAGCACGCCAGGCCTCCCTGTCCATCACCAACTCCTGGAGTTTACTCAAACTCATGTCCATCGAGTCGGTGATGCCATCCAGCCGTCTCATCCTCTGGCGTCCCTTCTCCTCCTGCCCCCAATCCCTCCCAGCATCAGGGTCTTTTCCAGTGAGTCAGCTCTCCACATCAGGTGACCAAAGTATTGGAGCTTCAGCTTCAGCATCAGTCCTTCCAATGAACACCCAGGACTGATCTCCTCTAGGATGGACCGGTTGGGTCTCCTTGCAGCCCAAGGGCCTCTGCAGAGTCATCTCCGGCAGCACCGCCCTTACGTCACTTCTCTCCTCGCTTCACTCGGCCCCAGGGGTTCTGCCTCCCTCTCCCCCCATCCCCCTTTTCTGAACCCCCCCCAGGGGCCCGACCCCCCACACAAGCTGGAGCCTGGCACACAGTAGGAGCTCAGGTAGCGGCTCCCTCCAGCCAGTGCATTTGCTCCGCACACACTCACACGCACCCAGCAACTGTAGACTCTAAGGACCCGGGGGCCACCGCCCTCCCCCCGGGGACCGTCCCAAGCAGGAGGGTGGGCGGCAGGGCCAGGTGGCCGCGGGCAGGGGGCCTTCTGTGGCCCCGGGATGGCAGTGGACGGGGAGCAGCTGGAGCCCTGAGGCCTCCGTGGCCAGTGGGGTCTGCTGCGGGGCCGGGCTGGACAGAGGGTTTCAGGTACGTGTCCATGTGTGGACTGGAAAGGAATTTCTAGACACGAGGCCGAGTGAGAGGAGAGCAAAGTTATGAGAGGGAGACACTGTTAGAAGAGCAGGCTGGCTCAAGGGAGGGCCAAATGCCTTCACCGACTTGCAGCCCGTTTTTATATCCTCGGGACAGAGGAAATTCCCACTGGAAGGGTGGTATTAGGTGACTGGTTACGGTGCTCTGGGGTGGGTAATGGGGTAGGTATTTTACCTAATATGGGGTCAGGGAACTGGCTGGATTAGATCTGGAGGCTCATGGCAGTAGCTGCTATGGGGCTGGGCCAGTTCGAGATTTTTGCCCTGTGATCTTTTTTTTACTTTTTAACATTTCTCTGAGAATATTTTATCAAGTGCAGAAAAAATAAGAATAGGAGTATATTGAATGACATCATTAATAACTTAAATATAATGGATCTCTATTTGTATTCATTTATTTTAATCCTATGTCCTACAGAAACATATTTAAAATTTTGTATTTCATACATTGTTATTAGATGTCCATGGGACATTTCGGAAAATCTTTGTCCTGTGACCTTGATTCAGGGCTCCACACCTGTGACCTTGGTATGGGGCTCTACAGTAAACATAGAGGAGACAGCATTCAATGTGATGCCAAGGGTCACGGGGCCCTGGGGGCTCAAGCAGTCAGGTCACACACATCCGGGAAGATGCTGATCTCCCGGGGTGGACAGAGCCCTCGCCACGTCGCCACACAGAGCAAGAGGATGACACCCCAGAAGTGAGCGCCAGGCCTGTCCTTCGCTGCGTGCCGCGCCCCAGGGGGGCCGCAGGGCCTGGCTGTCTGCACGGGCTCCCGGGCCAGGCCATCCCTGCGGCGCGGTGCCGGGCAAGGGGCTGCCCGGGAGGGGCTGTGAGGAGGCTTGGTCAGCTCCCCTCTGATGCCGAAGACACGGTCGCCCACGGAGAGCCGTCTCCTTCCACCCTTTCACAGACCAAGTTCACGGCCTTGTAGCTCCTATGACAGCTGCAACTGTCCATTTGTCTGTGCGCATCTCTCCCTTGAACCCAGCCCCTAAGTGCATGCGCACACGCACACACCCGTCAGGGGGTGTCCAGCAGGGCTCCTGGCCACAGACCCAACAGGAGCAGCTCTGAGCAAGGGCTGGCAGCAGCCCCATGCCCCCGGAGCCTTCGCTATGAACCTTCGAGGTCGAGGCTTCTTTCAGTGAGCTCCACGGCCAGCATCACACAGAAGGAGGAACTGGGCGTTGAATCTGGCCGCTGGCGCCAGGGCGCACACACCTGCACCTGCACCTGCGATCCCCGACGGCGGGGACAAGACAGGACGAGGAAGAGGAAAGGCCAGAGGGGGCGCGGGCAGGTGCCCCCAACGCCCAGGCGGCTCGTCGGTCCTGCCTCCAGAAGAGGCCTCCCTTTAGCTGCGGGTACGTCTCGCCAGTCCTGCCTCCAGAAGAGGCCTCCCTTTAGCTGCGGGTATTTCCTAGCGTCTGCCACCTGCTAGGTCCTTTAGGCAGTGCTTGTTGGCTGGCCGGATGAACGGGTAGATGAACGAACGGGTGGGTGGCTGGATGGGAGGGTGGGCTGATGGACAGACGGATGGGTGGGTGGGTGAATACATGAATGAGCAGGTGGGAGGCTTGTAGGGCCGTTGGACAAGAGTCTAGGGTGTGGAGGACGCAGGGTGACAGGGTCGACAGCTGAAGAGGAGGAGGAGTGGGTGGTGGTGTCAATGTGACATTGTTTCTAGGTCTGCGAGCTGGCTTTTTGCTTAGGAAAACTATTCAGAAATCCATTTTCTTAATTTAATTTTCATTTATTAATGTTACAAAACCAGAAACCTAGATTTTTTTTCCTTTAAACTCAATTCAATCTCATTATACTTTTAAGTCTAACAAATTTCAAAATTCTTTTTAAGTGTTCTTTGATTAACATTATGTCCCATGTTCAAACTTACTTAACAAAACATCTTCAGAAATATAACTACATTCATAAACTTGATATACTTTATCTGATGAATCTTCCCAATATGTTAGGTAATTCTTATACATCTAAAAAGATAGCTTCTTGGGACTTCCCTGGTGGTCCAGTGGCTAAGACTCTGTGCTCCCAGTGCAGGGGGCCCAGGTTCAATCCCCAGTCTGGGAACTAGATTCTACATGCTGCAAGGAAGGTCTAAGTTCATAAGTCTAAGTTAAATAATTAAGCATATGTTTTAAATCTGAATTAAAAGGTTGACATGTTCTCCTGATTGTCCAAATTCCCTCAAACATCACAAACACTTACAATATCAGATGCCTAGATTCCTTCACACAAAAATATCAGTACTGTGGAGTGGATACCATTAAACATTTCTATACAGTGGAAGTGAGAAATAGATTTAAGGGTCTAGACCTGATAGACAGACTGCCTGATGAACTATGGACAGAGGTTCATTACACTGTACAGGAGACAGGGGTCAAGACCATCCCCAAGAAAAAGAAATGCAAAAAAGCAAAATGGTCGTCTGAGGAGGCCTTACAAATAGCTGTGAAAAGAATGGAAATGAAAAGCAAAGGAGAAAAGGAAAGATATACCCATCTGAATGCAGAGCTCCAAAGAATAGCAAGGAGAGATAAGAAAGCCTTCCTAAATGATCCATGCAAAGAAATAGAGGAAAATGATAGAGTGGGAAAGACTAGAGATCTCTTCAAGAAAATTAGAGATACCAAGGGAACATTTCATGCAAAGATGGGCTCAATAAAGGACAGAAATGGTATGGACCTAACAGAAGCAGAAGATATTAAGAAGAGGTGGCAAGAATACTCAGAAGAACTATACAAAAAAGATCTTCATGACCCAGACAATCATGATGGTGTAATCACTCACCTAGAGCCAAACATCCTGGAATGTGAAGTCAGGTGGTCCTTAGGAAGCACCACTAAGAACAAAGCTAGTGGAGGTGATGGAATTCCAGTTGAGCTATTTCAAATCCTAAAAGATGATGCTGTGAAAGAGCTGCACTCAACATGCCAGCAAATTGGGAAAACTCAGCAGTGACCACAGGACTGGAAAAGGTCAGTTTTCATTCCAGTCCCAAAGAAAGGCAATGCAAATAATGCTCAAACTACTGCACAATTGCACTCATCTCACACGCTAAGACAGTAATGATCAAAATTCTTTAAGCCAGGCTTCAACAATGCGCGAACTGTGAACTTCCAGATGTTCAAGCTGGGTTTAGAAGAGGCAGAGGAATAAGAGATAAAATTGACAACATCCGCTGGATCATCGAAAAAGTAAGAGAGTTCCAGAAAAACATCTACTTCTGCTTTATTGACTACGCCAAAGCCTTTGACTGTGTGGATCACAACAAACTGCGGAAAATTCTTCAAGAGATGGGAATACCAGGCCCACCTGACCTGCCTCTTGAGAAACCTGTATGCAGGTCAGGAAGCAACAGTTAGAACTGGACATGGAACAACAGACTGGTTCCAAATAGGAAAAGGAGTACGTCAAGGCTGTGTATTGTCACCCTGCTGATTTAACTTATATGCAGAGTACATCATGAGAAACGCTGGGCTGGAAGAAGCACAAACAATCAAGATTGCCGGGAGAAATATCAATAACCTCAGATATGCAGGTGACAGCACCCTTATGGCAGAAAGTGAAGAACTAAAGAGCCTCTTGATGAAAGTGAAAGAGGAGAGAGAAAAAGTTGGCTAAAAGGTCAACATTCAGAAAACTAAGATCATGGCATCTGGTCCCATCACTTCATCGCAAATAGATGGGGAAACAGTGGAAACAGGGACAGACTTTATTTTTGGGGGGGGGGGCTCCAAAATCACTGCAGATGGTGACCGCAGCCATGAAATTAAAAGATGCTTACTCCTTTGAATAAAAGTTATGACCAACCTAGACAGCATTTTAAAAGGCAGAGACATTACTTTGCCAACAAAGGTCCATTTAGTCAAGGCTATGGTTTTTCCAGTAGTCATGTATGGATGTGAGCATTGGACTATAAAGAAAGCTGAGAGCTGAAGAATTGATGATTTTGAGCTGTGGTGTTGGAGGAGACTCTTGCGATTCCCTTGGCCTGTGAGGAGATCCAACCCAGACCATCCTAAAGGAAATCAGTTCTGAATGTTCATTGGAAGGACTGGTATTGAAGTTGAAACTCCAATACTTTGGCCACCTGATGTGAAGAGCTGACTCATTTGAAAAGACCCTGATGCTGGGAAAGATTGAGGGCAGGAGGAGAAGGGGACGACAGAGGATGAGATGGTTGGATGGCATCACCAGGTCAATGGACACGAGTTTGAGTAAGCTCTGGGAGTTGGTAAAGGACAGGAAGGCCTGGCGTGCTGCAGTCCATGGGGTCGCAAAGAGTCGGACCTGACTGAGTGACTGAACTGAACTGATACTTAATTCTTAATACACTTCTGAGTTTAAATCCCTTATTGACTAAGCAAACCACCAAGAGCTTTGAGGGCCATCATCCTGCTGATCCAAGGTTGTAACGTACCAGCCCCTCACATCTCTGGGTTTTTTCGGTGCTTTTGATGATCCATCCATCCGCACAGAGGAAACTTGCGGAGACCTATCTATGCTTTATTATGTACAAGGACTTCAGAACTGAGACCAGTCTTCAGCCCTTGACCCCATATGTCCCCATCCCTGTCCTCTCATGCACAGCCCCAAACCCCAGCCCAGAAGCTCTACTGGATTCTGCATTCATCACAACCTCCATGAGGAGCACAGCCTTCCTGGTAAGACCACCCATCCCAGGTGCTCAGAGGATGCCAACCAGATGACAAAAATCTCAAAACAGAGTTGGAGTCTGCAGACAGGCCTTCTAAGAGCCCACCACTGCTGTGTGATGTTTGGATAACTCGGTGGATGAGGGACTGTGATGCGGTGGAGAGATGGGATGGCGAGCGGATATCAGAGCAGGGGTGTATGTGGGTGGATACCAGTTTCACGAGTGTGGGGTAAGTGGGCACTGGGGCAGGTCAGTGGGGGGTGGGGGAGCAGGTGGGTGTGTAGGAGGTCAGCGAGTGGGGGGGGGTGACGGGGAGGGGGGCTGTGGGTGGAGGAGTGGCAGCTGGGTGTGTGGCCCTGCATGGAGCCAGCGGAGGAGCTGGGCGTGTGCCTGGTTAACGGTGGTGGGTAGGTTGAGGAGCGTGTGGCTGGATGCGGCCACAGGGTGGTGGATGGAGGGGCAGGTAGATGAACTGGGGGAAATGTGGGGGGAAACGTGTTCAGCTGGTTTGTGGGGGGATGGATGAATGAGCAGGGGGACAAGTGAGAGGGGGTGAGTGGGTGGAGTGCCAGGGGACTGGGTGAAGGGACAGAGGAGGGATGGGAGGCTGGTGGACACAGTAAACATAGAAGCTTTGAGTTCAGATGACTTGTCGGAAGTTACCTGCCGATCCAGTGGTTAGGACTTGACGCTTTCACTGTCAAGGGTCTGATCCCTGGTTGGGGAGCCAAGATCCCACAAAAATAGACAGATAAAAGGGACCGATACCCCTCCCAGAACCCTCTCTGAGCGTCTCCCCTTTTGCTGGGCTGTTTCCCCGTCTGCTCTGTGAGCGTCTTGGCGCGGATGGAGCAGCTGCGCCCGCTGCAGCCGTCTAGCCTGCCAGGCCAAGCCCGGGGGCCGGGGAGTGACACCCCAGGACACGGCATTTGCCCCTGGGGCCAGGGTCAGCAGCCACTGGCCAGGCTCGCCCCCTAGGGGCCAGCTGGACCAGGAGAGGACGCTCTGTCACCGCTGGTTGCTATAGGAAACCCCACGCTGCTTGCTTTTCTCCTCGACTGATTAAGGAAAGCGACTCGTAAAGTGACAGCGCCTAGCGGGTCCTTGCCTCTGGCCAGCTCTGACTCGTCCCCTGACATTTCCCGAGAGCCAGCTGACCTTTTCTGCCACAAATAAGGCTGACGGGGCTCCCTGGAGGCAGCTTGGTCTGGCAGGGTCCGGTCTCAGGGGAGTTGGGGAACCAGGGGCAGGAAGGGGAGTCAGATGATGATAAAGACCAGGCAAGAGTGTGGGCGGCTCTGCGCGACCTGCGTGTGCAGAGGTGGGTGGTGGGCACGGTAGGGCCGTGGGGGCTGCAGGAAGACAGACTCGCAGTGGAGCAGGTGGCCATGGGCACCCACGGCCCCAGAGATGGCGAGCTGCCCGTCCTTGGAAGTGTGCTAGTTGAAGCCACCCGACCACCTGGCAGGCAGGTTGAAGACCCCGGGGGTCAGTGAGGTCTATGAATTCCCACCCAGGCCTGCATTTCTGAGTCTGATGCTCTCACAGGATTCCAGGATTCTGGGCCTCCCTGCAGAGAATCAGTTAGGCAGCCACTCTCTGGTCAAGGGATGAGGCCAGTTTGGCTGCAGTGGTCGGGGAGGGCAACCTGGAGGAGGTGTCATCAAGCCAAGAGCTGGGGGAAGGGTGTTGCCACCGTAGGGAACAGCTTCGCAGGTGGCACTAGTGGTCAAGAGCCCGGAGCAGGAAAAGGTGACCCACTCCAGTATTCTCGTCTGGAGAACCCCATGGACAGAGGAGCCTGGTGGGCTACAGTCCATGGGTCGCAAAGAGTCGGATGTGACTAAGCGACTTAGCACAGCACACAGCACCCTGCCTCAGGGTGGGTAAGTTTGGGGCCTGGATAGCAAAGGCATGAGGGGCCTGGGAGGGCACGACTCCAGCCTGGGCTCAGGACCAGGGTCTGAGCACGGGGGCCTGGGCAGCCGCAGGGGCTCAACTGGGAGGTCGGGTGGGGGGCCTTCTCCTGCCTCCTGTCCTTGCTGCCCTCCCTGGGTCCCAGCGGCGAGGTGGGCGCCTGCCTCCCCAGGGCTCTTGGGGCTTCCAGGTGGCTCAGATGGTAAAGCCTCTGTCTGCAGTGCAGGAGACCGGGTTCAATCCTTGGGTTGGGAAGATCCCAAAGAGTCAGACACGACTGAGCGACTTCACTTTCCCCAGGGCTCTGCCTTTCTACCCATGCGTCTGGGTGGGGCTGAGCCGCTGGCAGCCCCCCCTTTCAGATCTGAAGGCCCCGAGGGTGGGCTCTGGGCCCAGCATCCATAGAGCCCTCATGGCGGAGTCTCCCCAAGCAGGTTCCAAGGGGCTGGGTGCCCCTGTGGTAGGAGATGCCAGGCCCCTCCTGCATAGCCCAATGGGGTCATGGGACCCCCCACCCCTCCAGGAGCCAGGCAGGGAACTCACGGCCCAGGGCGACCCCGCGGCGGGCTCCACTGTGACCTGGGGGCCTCAGGAGCAGGACTGGGGGTTCCCGGACGCGGCACCCACGAGCCAGCCTCTGGGTACCTAGAGCAGGGTCGGTGAGATGGGGTCTTGCACGCCTGGGTCTGGGGGTGCCCAGCAGCTGCGGGGAGCTGGCTCTGCCTCGAGGCCGACCCTCGCTGACCTGCAGCCCAACAAGGGAGCTGTCTGTGCACGCTCGGCCCAGCCTGGCTGGAGAGACTCAGGAAGGGTCCGAGGCGGCTGTTAGATACTTCTGTGCTTCTGACTGTAAATCAAGGATTAGCCACTGAGCTGCTCCCGAGAAGGAGCAGCTTGTCCACAGGATCCGAGTCTGGCCTGAGCCCCAACAGGAGGCCGCTCACTCTGGAAGTCCTGGCGGGAGGTCAGACAAGCGTGTGAGCCAGCATCACACCTCGTGGGTGGCTTGAAACCTCACCTACCGACCAGGAAACCAAGGGAGAGGCCTGAGACCACAGTCAGGCCCACCCGGGGCCCCACCCTGCCTGTGTCATGTCCATGCTACACCCCCACCTGGGGCGGGAGGGATGTGGGGTGAGGCTCATTCTCCCACCTTGGGGGCCAGGACAGGGTTGGAGAGGTTGATGACTGACCAGCTCGTGGACAGAGGGGCCCAGGCCAATGGAGCCCCCTCTGGGTTTGCTTTCTCTAGACACAAATGCAGCTGAAGCCACAGCCTCAACCTAGGAGGCGGGCCTCAGGCCATCAGGCCCAGTTCTGTGGTTTTATTGATGGGGAAGCTGAGACCCAGAGCCACACACATCTTGGCATCTCCAGCGATCCCAGGTCCCTCCAGGGTCCCACCCTCCGGAGACCCTCCCCCATCTGGGGCCCCAGCCCCTGACCTGGGCAGTCAATCTGATAAATACTGGCCTACTATCTGATAAATACTAGGCCCCATGCCTACATGGGGCCGCTGGTCTTCAAGCAAGCCTTCTGGAGCAGACGGAACCGAGCCAGGGGTGTGTCTAGAGGCACTGGGCCAGCCTGGCCCCTGATGGTGCTTTGGAGCAAGTGTGACGGCCAGATCAGGCTGACCCCAGCCACCTCTGGGGCCCAGCGGTCTACATCGCAGTGCCTGGAGGGAGGAAAAGGGCTATTTGTGCCACAGCAGGAGGTGAGGAGGGGCTGCCATCTGAGGTGTCCCCGGGACCCGCGGCTTGACGACTCTGACTCAGCGAGTGTCCCCTTCAGAGTCGGGCTGTCTGCGGCTGTGCCCAGAGCTTGGGCACAGTTGACCTTGGGAAGCCAGCTCTGTGGGGTGCTCCTCCCACGCTAACCACCCCAGGGCAGGCACTGGGCTTCCCAACCCAGAGGGACAAGTGGGGAACCTTGCAAGGGGAGGGGAAGGAAGGAGAGAGAGGGAGGGGGAGGGGGACCAGGAAGTGGAGGGGCGGATGGGGTGGTCCCTTCGGAGAGGGTGGTCTGGGAGGCGGCTGCACATGAGGAAGTGTCTATGGTCAGAGCGACGCGGGCCGTGGCTGGCGAGGGCGGCCACCGAGTGGGCGGCTTCTCTGCTCCCGGTTGGCTCGCTGGGCCACGTGCCCCTTTCGCCAAAGGGAATCAGCACCCGCAATGCCAGAGGAGACCTGAAAAGCTCCAGAGCCTGGGGTTTGCGCTCACACCTCCGCCTGCCGGCCGACCCGCAACCCAGCTCCAGACACAGGAGAAAGGCCACATCCCTGACCCAGATCCAGCCATGCCACTGGCTGAGGGCAGAGCCCAGCCCAGCCCGCTGGGACCAGAGGAGCTGCCCACTCAGCCCAGGAGTCTTGAGCTGAATGAGGTCACTGGTGTGTTTGACTGTGGCCTCACCGGGTGGCATGCGACATCTTAGCTCCCCAAACGGGGATCAAACCCACACCCCCTGCATTGGAAGAGTGGAATCTTTTTTTAAAATTTATTAATTTACTTATTTTCGACAGCACTGGGTCTTCGTTGCAGTGCTCGGGCTTCCTCTAGTTGCGTGAGCAGGGGCCATGCTCCATCGCGGTGCTTCTCTTGTTGCGGAGTGTGGGCTTAGGAGGTGGGTGCACAGACTTAGTTGCTCCACTGCACGTGGGAATCTTCCCGGACCAGGAAGCGAACCCGTGTCCCCGCATTGGCGGTCGGACTCTTTATCCACTGGACCACCAGGAAGTCCTAAGAATGGTATCCTAACCACTGGACCATCAGGGAAGTCCGGTTGCTGATGTTTTAAGTCACTTAAGTTTTGAGGGTTTTTAAGCAGCCAAGGCTCCCTTGGCAACAGCCTCCTCTTCCTCAGGGTCTCTGTCTGCCCTGGAGGATGAGCTTGAACACAAGACCCTGGTCCATCAGGCAGTGTGGACACTGCACCCCTCCCCCGCTCCCCGGCAGAGCGCTGGGCTCCAAGCTCCCTCCTTCATCAAGCACCAAAGTTCACCACTGGGTCGAATTTGCTGGGATGAGGAATTCCACATTGTAACAACGCGCCATTTGTCACTGAGATTTCTAAACTGGAAAACATGGTGCAGGCACGTTCAGGGCCCCCGTTCTCAGCGGCGGCACTGAGGAGAAAGAACCCTGGCCGTGGAGTCAGCAGGTGCAGAGGCTCACGATGCTCAGTCGAGCCGGCGCTGCAGCTTCGGGAGGACTCGCCGTTGGGGGAGATAGAGGTGGATGGCCCTGCCCGCCCACCACTAACAGCATCCCTGGTCCTCGGCCGACGAGGAGGCGTGGCTCCCCCAATCCTCGCCCCGAGGGGCGTGGCTCCCCAAATCCCCACCCCAGGGAGGCGTGGCCCCCAATCCATGCCCAAGGGGCGTGGCTCCCCAAATCCCCACCCCAGGGAGGCGTGGCTCCCCATCCGCGCCCCGAGGAGGTGGTTCCCCCAATCCCCGCCCCGAGAGGGCGTGGCCCCCCAAAACCCCATCCCAGGGAGGCGTGGCTCCCATCCCCGCCCTGAGGGGGCGTGGCTCCCCAGTCTCCCTCCAGAACGCAGGGGCCGCCTCTGACTCTGGTCTGCCTTGATCCTGACCCTCCTCCCTGTGCGTGTCCTGGCCCCTCCGGGAACCCCCACGACAGCCATTGACCCTCCCAGGTCATAAAAGTAAACTGGAACCTAAAGGACGCAGGCCAGTGAGGACGGAGGAGAAACAGCAGGGTTCAGTGTGCTGAGCTGTCCTGACAACCAGGGAGCCTTCCCGGAGGAAAAGCTGGTCCACAGGGAGCAAGAGCCCTGGAGCAGCGTCCCCACGCCCACCCCACTCCCCCATCCCCCACTCCCCACCACCACCGCCCACCTCCGGGGTCAGCACCAGTCCCTGGGCCTAGAGCTGGTGGAGGGACTTCCTAACGTTTTAATTAGGACCATTAACAACCTAGAAAAAAGATGCAAGAATAGTTCAGTGAGTACCCCTACACTTCCTCATCACATACACATACACACATACACACTTGCAAAACCAGTTGGCACTGATAGCGATAACATTGTCTAATACACAGTCAATACTCAGACTTCTCCCAATGTCCTTTCTGGCCGTATTTTTGGACCCAGGATCCAACAAGGGAGATCCACGGAGTTTGGGTGCTGGGGTTCCTATGTCTGATTTTCCTTTAATGACCTTGACCGCCTTGAAGGGGTCAGGCCAGTTTCTATAGCACATACCACCATCTGGACTGGCCACGGTCAAACTCAGCTGGGGCACTCTAAGGGATGCTGGGACATCCCGCGGGGACATGTGACGTCCGTCTGCCCCTTTACAGATGCTAAGTTGCATCACTTGGGTATGGGCCCCCCAACACCCCCACCCAATAGTTCCCCTTTTCCCCTGTTGTCAGTGAGTCAGTGATGGGGTGTTTCTCTGAGCGTGAACTTCCTG
Source organism: Hydropotes inermis (assembly GCA_020226075.1). Classification (NCBI taxonomy): domain Eukaryota; kingdom Metazoa; phylum Chordata; class Mammalia; order Artiodactyla; family Cervidae; genus Hydropotes; species Hydropotes inermis. The sequence goes on from CM035298.1 coordinate 45,587,575, forward strand.
TCCCCAACAGCCTTTAACTCAATGGTCTCAGCAGCTGAGTTCATCTCCTCCACGAACTCACTGCTCTAAACAATATGAAATTATTCTCTTATGGTTCATGGATCAGGAGTCCAAAGGGGCCTCACTGGGCTGAGGTCACCGTATCCCAGGGGAGGTTCCTTCCAGAGGCTCCAGGGGAGACGCATGTCCTCCCCAGCTTCCTGAGGCACCTGCCTCGCTCCTCAGCTCCCACGTGGCCTTCCTCCACCTCCAGCCTCTGCCTCCATCATCACATCACCTTTTCCTCCAACTGGTCTCTCTCCCCCTTCTAAGGACACTTGTGATTGCATTTAGATGGGGGAGGAAATGGTACCCCACTCCAGTATTCTTGCCTGGAGAATCCCATGGACAGAGGAGCCTGGTGGGCCACCGTCCATGGGGTCACAGAGTCGAACATGTCTTAGTGACTGAGAACACACCCAACCCAGAATAATTCCCTGCCGCTCCCAGAGAGGAGGTGGACTTGGTAAGAAGTGGTTCAGGTGCCCAGCTCCTGCCTCATTTCTCCGTGGGCTCAGGACTCACAATGTAAGCGTGAGCGATCACTGGTCCCCTCAGAGACCCTGCAACTCTCTACCCCATTACTCTGTTTCACTTCCTCAGCTGCGCTTACCACCATCGGAACCATCCGAAGCGTCTGCCTCCCCACCAGGAAGCCCAGTGCACAGAGCAGGCCTGGGGCTGACCCCCAGCACCTCAGCATCGCAGATGGTCTGTCGACCACTGCTGGATGGAGGGGTGGATGGTAATGGATGCAGGATGGGGGAAGGGTGGAAGGAAGAAAAGAAGGAGGGATAGAGGCCTCGGTGGGGATGGCACATCTGGGAGATGGATAGATGGGCAGATGGATGAATGATAAATGGATGGGGTGTGAGCAGATGGATGGAAGAACAGAAGTGGAATGGGGGCGGATGAAAGAAGGAAGGGAGAAGGAGAGAAGGGAGGGAGTGAGGGAGAAGCTGGGAGGCAGATGGATAGAAGATGGAGAGGCAGGTGGGCGGACAGAAGGATGGATGGATCGCAGAGCAGCCTCAGCCCTGGGCTCTGTGGGTCCCTGCATCACCAGCCCTGGGCTGGGCTCAGAGAGAGGGGCTGAGTGGTGTTCTAGAGCCAGTCAAAGCATCATCACAGGGACTGAGATGACCTCTGGGCCTGTCCCCCAGGCCAGGGCCCCCCACAAGGCCCCTGTCCCCACCCCCAGCCACTCTGAGGGCCACAACACAGCCCAGGCCCGGGGGCTGCCTCCGGGCTCCTCTGGTGCAAACTTCACGGCTTCTCTCTCCCATCGGCTTCTGTTTCTGGTCACGAAGACCAACGCACAGGTCACGGTGACATTGAACAGGCTTGATTCTGTGCGGCCATTTACAAAGCCAACTGGAACACAGCTGTTCCCCTGGGAAGCTGGAGGGGGTCTTGTGCCCCCCAAAGAGAGCCCTCCTGCATCTGCTGTCAGCCCCTCTCTTCACTGTTGTTATTCAGTCGCTCAGTCGTGTCCGACTCTTTGCGACCCCATGGATTGTAGCACTCCAGGCTTCCCTGCCCTTCACTGTCTCCCAGAGTTTGCTCAGACTCACGTCCACTGAGTCAGTGATGCCATCCAACCATCTCATCCTCTGTCGTCCCTTCTCCTCCTGCCTTCAATCTTTCCCAGCATCAGGGTCTTTTCCAGAGTCGGCTCTTCGCATCAGGTGGGCAAAGTACTGGAGCCTCAGCATCCATCCTTCCAATGAATATTCAGGGTTGATTTCCTTCAGGATTGACTGGTTTGATCTCCTTGCTGTCCAAGGGACTCTCCGGAGTCTTCTCCATCACCATGGTTCAAACGCATCAGTCAGCCCCTCCATGTCCCTCACCAAACTGTTGGGCTGTGCAAGAGCCCAGCCGCTGTCCACCCAGCCTCCTCCTGGCACTCAGTGAGGGGCCTGGAACAAGCTCAGTGCAGCTGAATGAGTGAATGATGCAAGACTCCGAGGGTTTCGCACAGTGACGGCACTGCTCCTGATGCAGGGCTGCGGTTCAGGAGGACGTGGGAAGAAGCAGGCACTCCGGGGCAGAACCGATCCACACACATGCAGCACGCCGCACACCAGCTGTGTGCAGGCAGCACAGGCGGGGGAGTCCTCCCCTTCAGAGTGGCGGCAACAGCAGGCGCCTCTAAACGCGCCCCCCATCGAGGCCGGAAAGGGACTCTACAGCGATTTGTCCCCAGCAGCCCTCCCTCTGCCCAACATCCCAGAAACAGCCGGCAGCTGGCGAGCTGCAGGAGCCCCCAGGGCGAGCCACTGTGGCTCTGCTCCCGTGCACGCCACCTGTGGGGACGCTTGGCCAGGAGGAGGATGCTATCTGCACCCCAGGCTGCCGGGGTCAGAGTCACGTTGATGCCTGCATGCAGACGCTGCCAGCCGGAAGGAGGGGCACATTAGGAGCTGCACCCACCTGTCTTTCCATGAAGGTGTCCTTGGGTGAATGCCCCCTCTGCGCTCAAGGCTTACCTACCACTTCCAGCTGTGTGACCCGAGAAGTGTCTTCACTTCTCTGAGCCTCCATTTGCCCTTCTGGAGAAGAGTGATCAGGGCTATGACGAATATTGGCAATAATACACACCCATCAGTTTGGCTTGGCCGCGCCCAAGCCATCCCAACCAAAGAGGCGTAAACAAGATAGAGGCTTATTTCTTTCCCATGTAAAAAAGCCTCAGGTTGACAAGTCCAGGGAAGCAGTGTCCTCAGGGGCCCAGACGCTTGCTGTCCGCTGTTCCCCATCCTCAGTGCATGGCCTCCATGCCCACTTCATGGTCCAGTGTGGCTGCCAGAGCTCCAGCCATCAAGAACACAGGACAGGAAGAAGAAAGTTGAGGAAGTACAGGGCAGGAAGGGCCCCTCCCAGGAGTCCCAGTTGAGTCAGCTCATTTTTCAAGCAGCCATTCTGAAAGCCTCACAGAGAACTTCCTCTTTTATTTCATTAGCCAGAATGCAGTTGCTTGGCCCCATTTAGCTGCCAGGGAGGGGGGTTAGGAGATGTAGCCTTTTATTCAGACCAGCTCCTTGGCCAGATAAAACTCGGGGTCTGTTTCCACGGAGGACAGGGGGCAGGGATGTCCAGGAGGACGTGGGCCCAGCACGAGGCTGACCCGTAAGCAACGGAGCCACCGCTCTTGCTGACGTCGCCCGCATCCCCGGGGACCGCCCACAACTCCGCCTGTCCTGAAGTCGCACCCCCTTCACCAGCATCCAGCCCAGGCAGGTCCTCCTGCAGCCAGGAGGTGCAAGGGTGCAAGGGGACAAAACCACATCAGAGAGGGAGCTGAGGCAGGCGCCACCCAGGGCAGGGAAGTCCTGGGGCTGCCTGGGGGGGGCCTCTCCCTCCACCCCTTCCTGCCCCCTCCTCTCCCCTCTCCCTCCGCCCCTTCCTGCCCCCTCCTCTCCCCTCTCCCCCTTACTGTGCACTTTTTACTGCATCCCCCCAAATCCATGCGCTGGAACCCTAGCCCCCAGAGTGATGGCTTGTGGAGTGACAGGGGTCAGATGAGGTCACAGGGGTGGGGCCCTGATTAGCTGCTTCTTCTAATTGGGATCAGAGGGGAGATCTGTCAGCCCCATTCACCGTGTGCACCCCCAGAAAGGCTGTGAGGATGAACCAGGCAGGGGCCTCCCCAGAACCCAGCCTGACCCTGGAGTCCCTCCAGCAGACGGAGGGGTGAATGTCTGCTTAAGGCCCATCTGTGGCGTTCTGTTTACGGCGGCCCCGACCTGCCGGGGGGGACACACGCACACAGGAGCTCCCCTGAGGTAGGAGGAGACTGTGACAGCCGGGGTGGGACGGACCCCCCGCCGAGGCTCTCGGACAGGCCTGGACTAGATGCCCCTCACATGGGCCCTTTGGGGAGGTGGGGAGCCGGGCTGGCAACCTCTGCCCTGGGGGCTCTGCAGGTGGACGGCGGGCAGGGGGCAGGCGCGTGCTCTTGTGGGACGGAGACCTGAGGGCCAACTGAGAGCCCCGGCTCTCGTGAAGGTTTCTTTGCACTTGATTATTCACAGACACCCAGAGTATCTAGTGAAACATTTTTAATCAACATTTTATTACAAAAATCTTCCAACACACAAAGTCACTGCCTTCTTTTTTTTTTTCTTTTTCAGTTTGCATCATCTTAGCTCCCCAACCAGGGATCAAACCCCCGACCCTGCAGCAGAAGCACAGAGTCTTAGCTACTGGGTGTCCTTGTCACTGCTTTTTATTTTTTTGTAGATATGCTTTGGTTTTTTTGTTTATGGCTGTGCTGGGTCTTCACTGCCGTGCGGGCTCTCCTGGTGCGGACAGCGGGCTTCTCTTGCTGTGGACCGTGGGCGCTCGGCTCACCAGGTTAGCCTAACCTGGATTAGCTCGGCTAACCGAGGGCTCTAGGCGCTCGGGCATCAGTGGTCATGGTTCCTGGGTTTCATTGCTCTGTGGCATGTGGAATCATCCCGAGCCAGGGACCGAATCCATGTCTCCTGCACAAGCCGACAGATTGGACCACCTGGGAAGCCCCTGTCATCGCTGTTTAAACTCACTCTGCCCGGCTCCGGGCAGGGACCCCCTTCCGTCAGTCCATCTGTCCCCCAGGTTTCCTGCCACATTCCCACTTTCCTGCCCCAAACCCTCCTGGTATCCCTGTCCACATTCCTGATGGAGACATCAGGTAACACTCCACGTCCGGACCCTGAACTAGAGCGCACACTCAGAGTTCTAAGCAGGGTCTCCAGATACGATGTCAGAGTCCCGCAGGCTGGGTGACTTGGACCAGGAGGTTCTCGTCTCAGTTCTGGAGACCAGACGTGCCCAGTCAGGGTGTCAGCAGGGCAGGTTCCTTCTGAGACGGTGAGGGGGCCTCTGTGCCTGGCCTTCCGCCTGTGGTCGTGTCTGTGTCCCGAGATTCCACCTGCACAAGGATGCCAGTGAGACTGGATTCAGGATGCACCCTGCCCCAGTAGGACATCGTCTTAACTAATTCCGTCTGCAGGGACCTGTGTCCAGATAAGGTCGCATTCTGAGGAGCTGGGGGCTTCACGTATGAATCTGGGGGGGAACACGACTCACCCCGTAGCAGTGAGATGTACAGACCTCCAGCGGGCCGCCCACAGAGCTCGGCAGACGCAAACCCCATCAAGCAACCAAGTGTGGCCATCACCCCAACGCCTCCCCCCAGCCTGCGTGGCCACCCCTGCAGAGGCGGCCCCGTCCCACCTCCTCCCCACAGATAGGGCGGGCTTTTCTTGAACTTCTACCGACAAAGCCGGGCTGAGCTGGCAGGCCCGGGCGCAGGGCCGCTGTCCCTCGGGCACCAGCACCACCACCAGCCGCAATGGGGCAGCAGGACCTTGAGGCGGAGCCCGTCCACAGGCCAGGCAGGAACGCACTGCGCTGAGGGCAGGAACGTCCAGGGAAAGCACACCACGTGAAGGCCAGTGACAGGACAGGAGCGCCGTCTCCACTTTGGGGACCGCACCGTGGCCCCGCAGCTGAAGTCTCAGCCGACGATTGCCTCCCCAACCAGCAAACCTGGCACCTGAATCTCCAACATGAACTTCAGCTCTGAAGGAAGACCACGATTCAGGGCAGGGGGGCAAAACACGGGGTCTGACACGGGTGAGAAGATAGACGGAGATCATAGCAAGGGACATTAAAAAGGGGGGGGAGTGAATGAATGAGAAGAAATAGGGAAGAGATTAAACAGGATTCGAGAGAAAATGGCAACCATAAAAGGCAGGGGAAGAGTTAAAACACGGGCATAATTGGAGTTCTGCGAGGTGACCACCAAAAACAATCAGAGTATTTGAACAATTGCTCAAGAACATTTTTTTGAAATAACTTGAAACACTTTCTTGAGGTTGTGCATCTGTGTATCAGAGTACATGCCGTGTGCATGGGCATACTGACCACAAATTCTTAACAGCAGGACATAGCCTGGCAAATAACCCGGATTGAAAGGAAGAGAATAAAATATTCTGGGCACCTGGACAGAAAGAACAAGCATCTTATCAGGGGAGGAGGACCAGGCTGGCATTAGATTCTCAACAGGACCATCGAACGCCAGAAGAAACAGAACACTGTCTAGAAGAATGTGCCGTGTCTGACTCACTGCGACCTCATAGACTGTAGCCCACCAGCCTTCTCTGTCCATCACCATCTCCCGGAGCTTGCTCAAACTCATGTCCCTTGAGTCAATGAGGCCATCCAACCATCTCATCCTCTACCACCTCTGAAAGAGGTGGGTTGAAAGTGTCTCCCCTTCCAAAATCTATGCTGAAGCCCTGAGCCCCGCACTTGTGAGCGTGATCTGCTGTGGAAATAGGGTCTCGGTAGGTGCGCTCACGTTAAGATGAGATCATACTCCATTCGGGTGGGCCCCAATCCAAGATGACTGGTGTCCTTATAAGAAGGGAAAACAAGACACAGGGGGAGGAGGCCATGTGATGGGGACACAGATACTGGCGTGTTTCAGCCACAAGCTCGGGGTCGCCAGCAAGCTAAGAGCACAGAAAGCGGGGAGCACACACGGTTTCCTGGAGGAACTGCTGGGCAAGGCTTCTCCCTGCAGAAAGAGAATTTTGGCAAAGGAGGGGCGGAGAGCATTAAGTGCAATTAACTGAAGACTTTTTAAAAAATTATCAAGAGTGGGAATGAGACTGGCCTAACAAACTGAATGCAAATGTGTCATCAGACAATGGCACAGAGAGAATGAACCAACAAACTGGGGAGACAAGAGAAAAACACCTCGGGCTCCAGGCTCAGCTTGTAAGCGCTGGAGGGCAGAGGGTGCATTCAGCAGCACAGAGCAAGCCCATAGAGAGAATTCCTGACCAGGTGGGGAGCGAGGGAAGATGGAGACAGGCTGGGAGATACGAGTCAGACACCCCCAACCCACACACACATCGAGACAACAGCCCCAAGTGCAGTTCCTAAGCAGACTTGCCCAACAGTTCCCCGCGAGGGGTGGTGACCACACAGACACCCAGCAGGACCGGCCCAGCGGTGGGTATCGATCCTGAAGCTGCAAGTTCAGATCCTGTGTAAGCCCCTCTTTCCAGCCCAGGGATGTCCCCCCCATGTTAATCCTGGGCTTTACCCCATCCCCTCTGCGCTGTAATGTCCCAGACGAAGCGCCTGCGGTGTCTCCCCTGCGGAGCCCCAGACCCTCCCACACTCCCAGAACCCCCAGTGTGGAAGGACCCCCACCAGGCTCCGGACCCCCTGCCCCAGGCAAGTTGGGGCCAAGGCTGAGCGTGCCTGGAGTCAGTCTGGCTCTCACCGACGAGGTGGGTGGTAACCCCTGCAGCCTCTGCTTCCTCCCAGGGGTCCGGCAGGGGCCCAGGGGCTCAGGTGGCCATGGGGGTTTCTGGCCCTGAGACCACAGTGGGGGTCCTGGCGTGGGCGAGCAGTGGAGACCCCCTTCCCTGCCGGGGCAGAGGGGGCTGTGCACTTACCAGGCTGGTGAGGAGGAGGTGCTGGGCCAGGGAAGGGGCAGGCCCAGCCAGAGGCTCCTCCAGGGACCAGGCTGGCTCCCAGGCCCTTGCCATTGCTGCCACTGGGGAGCCCTTGGCCACAGGGCTGCCAGGTCCTCCAGGACACCAGGAGGGGCTATGAGCAGAGGCTGCAGGGGGAGATCCTGGACGAGCTTCCTTTCCCACCCGTGACACGAGACCCACCCAGACACCTTCCTCTGCCCGCCTTTGCGGCCGTCCCCGTCGGGGAGGCGGCAGCTGGGGCGCAGGTATCCAGGACTCATCGTGTGTGACTGTTCACACTTGGCTCTCGGGAGAGGCTGGTGTGCAGTGTTTGCACAGACGCCCGCTGCAGCTGACATCAAGCTACAAAGTGACACCACACCCTGAGCTCTCACTGTAGAATCAGCCTGAGTTTCAGTCTGAAACTTGCACGGGAAAAGTTGGGAGGAAAGACCTGTCTAACAGCTGTTGTTCACTCAGTCGTGTTCGGCTCTTTTCGACCCTGTGGACTGCAGCAAACCAAGCTTCCCGTCCTTCACTGTCTCCTGGAGTTTGCTCAGATTCACGTCCACTGGGTGATGCCATCCAACCTTCTCAGCTTCTGTCACCCCTTTCTTTCCCGTCATCAGAATATTTTCCAGTGAGTCGGCTCTTCGAATCAGGCGGCCAAAGTATTGGAGTTTCAGCTTCAGCATCAGTCCTTCCAATGAATATTCAGGCCTGATCTCCTTTAGGATGGACTGGCTGGGTCTCCTTGCAGTCCAAGGGACTCTCGAGAGTCTTCTCCAGCACCACAGTTGGAAAACACCATTTCTCTGGTGCTCGGCTTGCTTTATGGTCCAACCCTCAATCTGTACATCCCTACTGGAATTATATGGTGTTCGTCCCTATTTCAGCAGCCATATTTGCCTACCTTATTATCTGGCCCAGGCATCACATTCCAGAACCAGTCACCCACCCCCATCACCAGATCCCCCACTCAGAGGAGGCAAGAACACCCTCCTAGAGAGACACCTCCGGCCAGTAAGCAAAGGACACCGCTATCGCACCCCCAACCAGGCCAAGCCCCGCCCCGCCCCTCTGGCCGTGGGCCTGCCTTCCCTCCCAGGTCCTCACTCACATGTCTCTGGACAGCCTGAGGGTGTCGGGGTCCACACCCAGCCCAAGGGGTCTGCACTGCCCCACCTGGGAGCTTCACATTCCAGTCTCCAGACCCTCCCTACCCCAGAGCGACCCCGGCTGGGCCCAAAGGCCGGCTCAGACCCGCCCCCCCTCCCCCGACTCGGGACCCCAAGCACCGTTCTCACTGGAGCCCTCCCCACTGTGGGAGAGGACCGGATGGACGGGGGCAGAGCCCAGCCCCTAACACACCGAGCAAAGCAGCGGAGGCTCCGAGAGGTCAGGTCAGAGCTGGCGCTGCACAATCAGGAGGCAGACGGCAGCCACGGCTCCTCTGCTCAGATCACCCGGCCCCCAAGGAGCGTCCTGTCCAGCAGGACAGGCCGACACCCACCCCAGCAGGCAGCCAGGCCAGGGGCCACTCAGCCCTGCCTCTGGCCAGCCGGGGAATCAGGGGCTGGGGCTCCTTTCTGAACCGCAGGTCCTTTATCCACACAAGGGGTGTTGCACTTGAGTGTGCAGAGCCCAGGGCTGCGGGCGCGCTGGGGGACTCCTGCTGCACCCCACATTCCGCTCCCTCCTCACACACAGCTCCTCAGGGGCCCAGCTGTGACCACCCCTCAAAAATGCAAAGAGGCCCTTGAGGCCTCATGCAGGTGATTTTCTTCCCAAACAGGTAATGAAGGTGATTTTCTCCCCAAACAGGTAACCGTACTTAGTGATCCCACCGTGGAATCTCGCCGGACAAGCTCAGAAGGCCTCCAGGACCTGCGGTTACAGATTCCGGACTCACTCGGGTGGGCCCAGGTCTGGAGGTGCAGTTGGTGGGGGAGGGTCCTGTGAGGTGGGAGTGGTTCTGGGCTCTCTGCTCCTGGCCTGGCTTCACCAGCTGCATCTGCAAAATGGGGGCGAAAGCCTTTCCTTCTTGATTCTCGAAAGCACAGGAGGACAAAATAAGGACGTGATCTGGAAGGTTGAATTTCTCCACACACGAGGAGTTTTCTGAGACAGAGTGACTGGGATGCAAACCCTGAGCCGTGGGACTGGCTCAGGAAGGCAGGGGCACCCAGCCCTCCAGGACTCTGTCTTTCTGTGAAACGGGAACAGGCGTCCTTGCGCCCACCCCAACTCCCAGCAATAAAGCGTCTTGTTTTATTGCTTCCCTGACCTCCAGACAGCACAGACCCATAGATCCCCGAGATCGCCCCAGCCCTGGGCCAAGCCAGCGCCTCTGCTCGGCACCAGGCCCTTCCCCTCCCGGCACTACACGTGGGACTGGATAGCCTGTGCAGCGCGGCTGCCCCTGGCATCCCTGGCCTCCAGCCCCAAGAGGCTGGTTTCCCTCTTTATCCTAGCTGTTGATGACCCCCTTGCCAACTGTCCCCGGGGGGCTGGGGGGAGGTGGGTGCGGAAACTTTCCCCAGTCGGGAACTAGTGATCTGGAGACCAGAGCATCCTTTTTACCATCTCTGACTCCTGCAACAGGGAGTCTGTCTGAGTCCTTCTCCTCAGGCCCAGGCCTCATCCAGCTCAGGTTTTTATAAACCAAGCCCACCCAGCTCCAGGCCCCACCCTGGGAAGGGAGGAAGGGAGGAAGAAAGCAAGGGCAGGACGTGAGAGCGAGGTCACACTATGGGGTGACCTCGCGGGAGCTCTGGTTTGTCGAGGCCCGTGTGCATCAGGTGCTACTCTGATCACTGCAGGCGGTCACCCTCAAGCAGGGTTCTAGGAAGTTCTGTCTTGCCCCTGCCGTGCACAAGTCCCCATCCAGCGATGACCACAGGCCTCACGAGCTCCACACCCCCCAGCCTCCGCCGGGTCCTTCCTCCACCCCAGCCCAGCAGGCAGGAGGCAGGGGGCAAGTGGGATCCAGGGAGCCTCATGGGAACTGAAGCTCACACAGCTTGGGGCTCTCTTACAAAAGAGAATGCAAAGTTACAGAAACAAAATTAGGTATGAAAGGGAACGTTTATTTAGAGTGAGAAAAAAATGAAGACAACTTTAAAGTCAGACAAATACACAAAATCTGAAAAACCAACAAGACGTTTTCATTAACTAGCTGCCTGGTTCATCTCCGTCATGCTGTTCCGGGTATGTTTTGGTCACATCTTTGTCAGTCATCTCAGGGTGTGGCGATGTGATGTCATGTCTGAGAGAAGGAACAGAAATGCTGTTGCTATTCTCCCAGCAGGGCTGACTGAGATGCATTTTGTCTTATTGAGAGTTAGGACACGGAGGACATGGTCCCCTACCCACACAGCGTATATACATGGCTTCCCTGGAGGCTCAGACAGTAAAGAATCCACCTGCAATGCTGGAGACCTGGGTTCGATCCCTGGGTCGGGAAGATGCCCTGGAGAAGGGAACAGACACCCGCTCCAGTATTCTGGCCTGGAGAATCCCGTGGTCAGAGGAGCCTGGCGGGCTACAGTGCATGGGGTCACAGAGGTGGACACCACTGAGTGACTCACACTTTCTTTTCTTCTATGTGTATATTTTTTGTGCTTAGGCGCTCAGTTCTGTTCGAACCTTTGCAACCCCATGGACTACCAGGCTCCTCTGTCCATGGGATGCTTGATGACTTGAGAATTTACTCTCATCAAAGAACCATTTCAACATGGAGGAAAGGATGAATCTGGTTTATAAAGGATTTCTGTGAGTCACTAGTAGGATGGCACCACCGATTCAATGGACATGAACTTGGGCCAACTCTGGGAGACGGTGAAGGACAAGGAAGCCTGGTGTGCTCAGCCCATGGGGTCTCAAAGAGCCGAACACGACTTGGCAAGTGAGCAAAAGTAACAATTCTACCTATGGCATTTGGACTACTGGATATTTGAATTTGAGGGCCCAGACTTTAGGGCACTATTCTAGGGCACAGCTAGTTTCTGGTGCCCTAAACAGCAGTTCTGGTCAAATCCATTTCCTAAGATTCCCATTTCTGAAAAGGAAACAATGCATGGTGCACATTTATTGTTGCAAACAACACACAATCGACCACATTTCCGCTCTGAAAACTTCCCCACCCAGAGGCCCTGTGCTATGTGCTGCACTAAGTTGCTCAGCCATGTCCAACTCTGCGACCCCTGGACTGTAGCCCGCCAGGCTCCTCTGTCCATGGGATTTCCCAGGCAGGAATAGTGCAGTGGTTTGCTATTTCCCACTCCAGGGGATCTTCCCAACCCAGGGATGGCACCCACGTCTCTTATGTCTCCTGCATTGGCAGGGAGGTTCTCGACATCTCAGCTACCAGGGAAGCCCCCTAAAGCCATTCTCAGGAATCAATTCCAGGTGGAGCAGAGACTCCAACGTGAAAGGCGAAGCCACAGGGTCTTTAGAAGCTAATGTGGAATGTATTCATCTCCTTGATGCTGGAAAGGCTTTACATGAAAGCAGTAACAAGTGAAGGAAAATATTGATCATTGCAGGTATATTAAGCTGCCTGTACATCAAAAGAGGCCATCAAAAGAGAGAAAGCAAGCCCAAGGATGGGAGGAGATATTCACAACACATAAAACTGATGAAGCATGCATGTCTGAGCTTCAGGGACTTCACGAAGAACATTGGAGGGGTTTGCGCCAGAGCCCAGGTCAGCTCAGGGGGTGCATGCGCTGGGCCCAGAGCCAATTTCCCTGCACCTCAGCAGGCATCACCGCAAAGTTGGAGTCACATGGAAAGTGCCTGCATGCAGGTCTCTTTGGGGAAGGATGGAGGCGGGGGAGGACAAACTCTTCCCAAAAACGTCAACTTTTAAAAATGCGTTTTCAGTAATTGCTGCTCTGTGCCAAGCACAGCCTGGTAGGAGTTTCATGTTGGAGTCACTAAGTAGGAGGTGATAACGGACAGGTTAATCGTCTTCGTGCAGGGATGTGGTGCTGAGCGTTGATCCAGCAGCCAGGCTAGCTGCTTCCCCAGGGCTGCCAGGGCAGGAGGGCACGGGCAGAGCAAAGGGTACAGGAACAAGGGGGTGGGCGAAAGCAGGGGAGGGGACCCCGTGGCCCCATCGCAGGGCTCACCTGGGCTGGAGAGGATCCAGGCCAGCCCCCAGGCCCTGGACCAGGAAGCTGCAGTCTAGAGAAACACTGCGGGGGCAGGGGCTGCGGGAACAGAGCTGTCTGGAGCCTGGGAACGGAGTTTAGAGCCTCTTCTCTGCCCCCACCCGCACCCCAGCCTCCTTCATCAGATCCTGATGGCTGATGTCACTCCCAGGCCCGCTGCAGATCTGAAGTCTGTGAGATGCTCACCATCTTTCCCTCTGCTCATCACCATCAAGGGCTTTGTGGCATCTTGTTGTTGAGAAAAGACAGCATATTCTAGGACCAGGCTGGGAACAAAGGAAGAATTCATTTCGCATCCCTCCATCCATCTATTGATCTATTCCTCCATCACAGCTTGATTCCAGGCACCTCAAACCCTTTCTGAGACAACACAGGCTACAATTTACTACAAAGTAACTAAATGTGATGTGTTAGTCTGCTCAGTCCTGTCCACTACCCCACGGACTGTAGCCCGCCAGGCTCCTCTGTCCATGGGATTCTCCAGGAAAGAATACTGGAGTGGGTTGCCATTCCCTTCCCCAGGGGATCTTCCTGACCCAGGGATCAAACCCTCATCTCCTGCATTGCAGGCAGATTCTTCACCGTCTGAGCCACAGGAGGTGCTGTTCAGTTTAGCTCAGTAGCCTAGTCATGCCTGACTCTTTGCGACCCCATGGCCTGCAGCACACCAGGCTTCCCTGTCCATCACCAACTCCTGGAGCTTACCCAAACTCACATCTGTTGAGTCGGTGGTGCCATCCAGCCGTCTCATCCTCTGTCTCTGGAGATGCTGTATTCAGCCATACAAAGGAATGAAATGATGCCACTTGCAGCAAGACCTAGAGATATCATGCTGTCAAAGACAAATATCATGTAATATCACTTACATGTGGAATCTTTTAAAAAAAGATACCAATGAACTTATTTACAAAACAGAAATAGACTTACAGACACAGAAAATGGAACTTATGGTTACCAAAGGGGAAAGGCGGGGAGGGATAAATTGGGAGCTCAGGATTATTAGTTATACACAATAACACATAAAATAAACAACAAAAACCTACTGTATAGCACAGGGAACCATATTCAATATCTTGTAATAACTTATTACAGAAAACAATTTGGAAAAGTAAATATATATATACATATATACACACACATATACATATATATATATACACACACATATATATACACATATATATCTCTCTAACTAAAATACTTTGCTGTGCAGCTGAAACTAACACAATATTTTAAATCAACTATGCCTCAATTCTTTTTAAAAAAGTAAATACCAATTCCTCCCAAGGTGCCCAGATTTTCTCCACGCCCCTCATTTTCTTTCATGGACACTCCACTTGGAACACCCTCCTGTTACCCCCAGAAACTGGGTTCACCTCTTAGTGGGCATCAAGCCAAACCAATCACATCAAAAAGTGGGAGAATGTTTTATTATCTGCAGCAAGTAAGGAGAACTTTAGGGGTACTTCCCAAGGCAGTGTCTCCCAGGACAGCAAAATGGGGGAAGTTTTAAGCTAAGGGAGCATGCATACTCATGAATGGGCTTGTGCAAAGAGAAATTGAGCACAGAATTGGGGCAAGCATCATCCTAGGCTGACAGAGGCCAGGGTCTTGGTTGACTGAAGGCAGAAAAGATCAGTATCGTCAGTGGTCTGGCTCCAGTTAACCTGGTGGCCAGCTGTCCAAGGGGGTTCGGACCCTGTTTGACAGCTCAGAGAATATGTGTCAGACTATTCTTCATCTCTGAAACAGAACTGGCAGTCTCTATGACTGATGTAAGGCTCCCCTGGGGGCTTAGCGGTAAAGAATCTGCCTGATATGTTGAAGACTGCCTGCTATACCAGAGATCTGGGTTCGTTCCCTAGGTTAGGAAGATGCTCTAGAGAAGGACATGGCAACCCACTCCAGTATTCTTGCCTGGGAAATCCCATGAACAGAGGAGCCTGGCAGGCTACAGCCCATGGGGCTGCAGAGTCAGACACGATGTGGAGACTAAACCACCAGGACCGACGTATTATCTCCAGTTAAATTGTTAAATTATTTCCCTGGCCTGGTAACAGCTGTCTGCTCTCACATACTTTTGTTTCCTTAAAATCATTCTTCCAAGGCCTGTTCTTCCTCACAGGCTAGCATTGTGGCCAGGCTGAGATGGCAACATGACCTAGGCCTACAGTGGCTTCTCTCAGAAAGCTACGCTCGGCCCTCTTTCCTTGGGCACTCCCTCCCAGGTGTGGTCCACCGTCCTCACCAGACGGGGCTCACCTGGCTCCTTCTCAAAGCACCAGAGCTCCCCTGTGGGTGCCTCTACCTGATCCCAGAAGCTGCTCAAGGCCGCAGGCTGTCCCACTCTCCCTGTTCCCTACTCTCCCCACAGGGAGAGTGGCCTTAGCACATTGGCTATATTCACCTTTGCTCGTTTACTGAAATACAGCAGATGGGGAGAGAGAACAGGTACACAAACATCTCTAATAACAGAACAAATGCAGGGGGCAGAAGTGGATGTGGTTCAAAGTCAGTGTTGAGGTGCGGGCACTCGCTAGATGGGGGCGGGGAAGCTTTGGGAAGGAGTGGGCTTGGGAGGAGGGATTTAGGCTTCCTGACAGACATTTATGGTGGGGTACCAGCCGAGGCCAACTTCCAGAGTTCATGATGACAGGGAAGGCTCAGCACCAAGGCAGGTGACACAGAAACAACCTAAGGTGTCAGCTAGACACAGTCCCAGTTTCTGAACTGTTTCCTCTTTCCACACAGCTGAGGGGAACGCGCCCTTGGGGGGTCAATCCAGGCTGTGAGATCAGATCTCTGCCCCACCTATAGCCCCAACAATCTCACTGTCCCAGCCGCACTGATGCTGAACCTGAAAGTCCAGTACTTTGGCCACCTGTTGTGAAGAACTGACTCATTGGAAAAGATCCTGATGCTGGGAAACAGTGGAAACAATGAGACTTTATTTTGGGGGGGCTCCAAAATCACTGTGTATGGTGACTGCAGCCATGAAAATAAAAGATGGCTACTCCTTGGAAGAAGTTATGACCAACTTAGACAGCCTATGAAAAAGCAGAGACATTACTTTGCCAACAAAGGTCTGTCTAGTCAAACCTATGGTTTTTCCAGTAGTCATCTATGGATGTGAGAGTTGGATCATAACGAAAGCTGAGCCCCGAAGAATTGATGCTTTTGAACTGTGGTTGGAGAAGACTCTTGAGAGTCCCCCTGGACTGCAAGGGGATCCAACGAGTCCATCCTGGGGGAGATCAGTCCTGGGTGTTCATTGAAAGGACTGATGCTGAAGCTGAA
>CM035298.1:45608571-45621772 GCA_020226075.1 Hydropotes inermis
CGAAGAGCCCAGGTCCGGGTCTCTTCTGTCTCGAGGGTCCACGGGGCGTCCTCTGATCCTGGGGTCCGAAGAGCCCAGGTCCGGGTCTCTTCTGTCTCGAGGGTCCACGGGGCGTCCTCTGATCCTGGGGTCCGCAGAGCCCAGGCCCGGGTCTCTTCAGTCTCGGGGGTCCGTGGGGCATCCTCTGATCCTGGGGTCTGCAGAGCCCGGGCCGGGGTCTCTTCAGTCTTGGGGGTCTGCTGACCGGGGCCTCGAGCCTCTGACAGCCTCAGACCCGCCCGCACATACAGGTGTGAGTCCCTCTCACTGCGTTCCCTCTACCTTTCATCAGGGAACAGGGACCCTGGCCTGGCGGTGACAGGTGAAGACAGGAGGCCTTGTCCTGGGCAGAGGGGCTGCTCTGTCAGTTTGAGGCGGAGATTCCCTCCCAGCAGGCAGGCCCAGGTCTCCTGCCTTGCAGGTTTTTACCTTTTCTACATTCTGTTTCCCTATATAGAGAAACAAGAAAACAGGTGATGCTGGTCATGAGGACAAGTCAGGGATAGCAGAAATCCTGGAAGCAGACAGGTTCTTGTTAAATTGGGTGAGAGGCTGTGGTGAGAAGGGAACGGCTACCCCCTCCGGTATTCTGGCCTGGAGAATTTGTAATCAGACACGACTGAGCGACTCACTTTCGCATGTGGTGGGAGATTAACACCTGAAACTCCTGAAATACTCGAGTGAACTGAATCCTACCTTCCTTGAAGCCCAGAGGGCAAAGGACGCCCCTAAGGTCGCTCCACCTGGACGCAGCTTGCTAATTGACCTGCACCAGCGGCTTCCTCATTAACATAACAGTCCCTGCTGCTTCTGGCGGGGTGTTTTTAGAGAAATGGGTATATACAAGCTTCCCCCAGCCTCTGGGCCTCTGTCTTCATCTTTCAAATGGAGTCTTATCAGCTCCAGTCTTCCAGCTTTAAGCATTCCTGAGTCCTTGAAAGAGTAAAACAAAGTGAGGACTAAGTTTTGGAAAGGAAAAGAAACTGAGGGAGAAGAACGGTGGGGGAGGAACGTGATGAGAGCTGCCTTCGGGGCGGTCAGGGCCCAGTGGATGCCTCCAGGCCCCACACTCTTCCTAGGCCAGTGCCCTTGAGGATTCCGCTGGGGTCCCTAGCTGTCAGGGCCTCTGTGTGTGCTCAGTCTGCCTGGTGAGAGAGCACCCTGGGTTGGAGAGGCTAGAGGGCTTCCTGTGCCCGCAAGCCTGCTCGTAGCCCTCCTGCCCGCAGGGCTGTGCTGGTCAGCCCTGTCTTGTCTGTCCAGATGCCACTTTGCATCTGCCGGCCTCCTCACGCCTCCTGGCCGTCCCCTGCCCTTGAGCTGCGCCTCCGTGACCCTCTCCGACACCCCCACCCCCCACCCTGCGCTCAGTCCACTGGCGACCTGGTCCGTCTCGGGTCACATTTGTCTGAGAGGGCCCGCCTCTGTTCTCTGGGAACCCCATCACTGTCCTTGGACAGGCCGGCCTTGCACTAGATGTCTTTTTGGGCCACTCGGCCCTGAAATTCCCCAGTTGCACGTACAGGTGTTTTCTGCTGAGCGAGGTGCACACGTGCTCAGGGTGGGGTTCACACCTGGCGGCATCGTTTTTTCGGCTCCCTGAGCAGACCTGTGGAATACAAGCTGGCCTGTCCCAGCCCCCTAGTCCCCTAGAAGCCCCCTAGCTTCAGGAAGCTTCTCGGGCGGTGGCTGTGGCCCTCCCCCTCCCAGAGCTGAGCCCAGACACGAGGCAGGGCCCGCGCGAGGCACATTTGGTTCTTAGCCTTTTTTTGGTTTTGTTCTTGGGATAACTTGCTCTCCGGAAACATCAAGACTTTGGCCACCTGCTTCAAGGGACTGACTCCTTAGAAAAGACCCTGATGCTGGGAAAGACTGACAGCGGGAGGAGAAGGGGACAACAGAGGACGAGATGGTTGGATGGCATCACCGACTTGATGGACGAGTTTGAGCAAGCTCCGGCAGTTGGTGATGGACAGGGAGGCCTGGCGTGCTGCAGTCCATGGGGTCGCAAAGAGTCGGACACGACTGAGCAGCTGAAGTGAATGAAAACATCACGTGTTTCTTTTTTTCTAAAAGTGAGGTGACCTCACGGTGTGTCTTGCATGGTGTGTGCGCAGGATGAGAGAAGGTGTCTCCCCGTCATCTCACCAGTCCTTCCGGGGGCTGGGGGTGCGGGTCCCACCTCCGTCCAGGGTCAGCGTGCAGAGCTGTGGCTGGAGCTGACTGTACGTGGATGCTGGGTCTCAGGGGTTTTTTTTTTGGTTGGTTGTTGGTTTTGGTTTTTTGTTGTTTCGTTTTACCACTTTTGAGGTATGATTGGCCTCTGAAAATCTCCCGAGCTCTTGTTTGTTATTATTTGTGGTAAGAACTTAAGATCGACCCCCACTCCCTTAGCAAATTTTTAAATAATAAACAGTTTAAATGGGATTCCCAGGTGGCTCGGTGGTGAAGAATCACCTGCCTTGCAGGAGACCCAGGTTCAATCCCTGGGTTGGGACGATCCCCTGGAGAAGGGCATGGCATCCCAGTCCAGTATCCTTACCTGGAAAATCCCATGGACAGAGGAGCCTGGTGGGCTACAGTCCATAGGGTCACAAGGAGTTGTACACAACTCAGAGACTATAAACAACAGGAACATACAGTCTGGTTGCCAGGGTCACACTGAGCAGTGAGTCTCCAGGACTCACTTGAGCCGCACAGCTGACTCTGCACCCTTTGACCAGCCCTTCATTTCCTCTGCTCTGCCTCTGAGTTTTGTCCACTCTCCTCCCCTCGTGTTAAGCGTTGTTGTGGAGGAGTGTTTGCTGATATGTCTGGCTGGTCTCACGCAGCACCTCGTCCTTCAGGCTCACCCGTGTCGTCACCAAGGGTCAGTTCCCCTTCTGTCTTGAGGTCTGTCCCGCATTTTCCTTCTTTAATCTCGATGGACATCTTGGTCGTAGCTGTTCGTGTACCTTGGCCATTGTGCCTGCTGCTGCAGGGAGCATGGGAGCACAGATTTTCCTTGCAGATTCTGGTTTCTGGTCCTCTGGGTAGGTACCCGGCGGTGGGATTTCTGGTCCTCTGGGTAGGTACCCGGCGGTGGGATTGCTGGATCGCACGGTAGCTCTAGTCTCTGTTTTTGAGGAGCCGCCACACTGTTTCCCGCAGCGGCTGCGCCTGTTCGCATTCCCACCAGTCGCCCCGGGGGTGCCCTGTGCTCTCATCCCCGCCGGCAGGGGCTGCTTTCCATTCTCCAGAGTGATCGTCCTGTGACCACCGTGAGATGGTGTCTCCTCATGGGGTTTCCATTCCTCCCGATGATCTGCGATGTGGAGGGTCTGTTCATGTCCCTATTGGCCATTCGTGTGTGGTGTTTGGAGAAATTTTTTTTTTTTTTGAGAAATTTATATTCAAGTCCTTCACCTGTTTGTTTAAGAATTAGGTTATTACTTCTATTCAACAAGGAGTGGAAGCTCAGGCAGAACAGCCAGGCAAGAAAAAAGAAAGAAAAGTCATCCAGATCAGAGAGGAAGAGGTGAAAGATCTGTTTGCTGATGATGTGATCTGTATTTATAGAAAACCTGAACACTGCAGAGAGTCGCTAGGTCTGATCAACAGCCTCACCAGAGTTACAGGGCACAGAAGTGACACGCAGGCCTTGCTGACACTTCGGTCACCAGCATCCAACTCTCTGAGAAGGAAATTAAGTCCATCCCCCTTCCAGTAGCAACGGAAAGGGTTCAATACCCAGGGATATGGAGCCATGTCCTCTGGACAGGTTCTTACCCTCCCCAGGCTCTGATGGGAGTGGAGGAGAGGGCCCCAAGCTCATAGAGCACCTCTAGAGAGGCGGCCAGGACGCTGCCCAGCGTCCGCCCCGCAGGCCCAGCGTCACCCACAGGAACTGCGAGGCTTCCTTCCGCCCAGCCAGGCAGGCGGACAGCCAGGGAAGTCGGGGCGAGTGGAGCCCTGGTGTGCCACGCTGCCTGGAAGCTTCGGTTTCCTCTCCACACCTTCTTCCTGCCCCAAGTGAAGGTTCTCGCCCCAAAAAGTCTCCCCCTGCCTTCCTGCTCCCGTGCACGCGCAGGCACTCACACGCGTGTGCCACCAAGCCCGACTCTTGAGGGTTCCCTTCCTGCAGGACAGGCAGGCTGTCTGGGGCCAGGTCCCAGTGCCCATGACTGCCTGGGGTAGTGTGGCCCCTGGGGGGCTGAGGGATGCGGAAGGGCTGCCCAGGGGGGGCCCGCACTGCAGCTCTGGGTCCTCACTGTGTCACCCCACCCGCCCTTCGAGGTTGCAGGTGTCTACCAGGCATGCTAGCGCATTGATTTAAGTTGCACGTTTAATGGGCCTGATGGCAGCCCTCACATGCCAGTTCTGGCCCAGAAGCAAGGAGGCGACCTTGGGCTGAGCACAGAGCAGGGTCTGCCAGGAGCCGGAGGGCACTTCTTAGCCCTGCAGCCCATATCCAGGGAGGCCCCACATCCCTTGGTCAGCCCCCAGCACTGGCAATGACCCTGGGGAGCCGTGGCTGTGCTCTTTGTTTTTAAATTGGAAGTTTTCCGTAAATATGATCTATTCTCCAGTCCTTGCAGTTTACTTTTTATCCGAGTAACATATACAGGGAGAAGTTTTTCGAGCAAACCCAGCATCGTGCGCCCGCATCCCCATGCCCAGGTGCGCACAGGCACCCGAGGTCCAGGCTGGAGGGCAAGCCCGCCTGTTTCCCCAGTGCCCGTGCTTAGGCCACTGATGCCCCGGGACCCTGGGGACACGGTGTCCACCGAGGCTGGAGGGTGGGCCTGGGGCCTAAAAGCTGCTGGGCTCCACGCCGCGCTCAGAGGCCCCTTGGACGCTCCCGTGCCGGAGCGCAAGCAGGATCCTGAGCTCCCGGGACCCCGGCTCCTCCTCCCCACCTCTGGCCTCATCTCCTCTCCGAGGGCAGTTTCTTCTGGCTGCCATTGGTCACCACGCGGCTGGTGGTCAGGAGTCCTCTCTTCCTCTCCTCCCGCAGCTGAACCTTCCTCCTCTGAAGTTGTCCGACCTCCACACTGATCTGAAGATTCAAGAACGGGATGAATTCAAGTGGAAGAAGCTAAAGGCTGAGGGCCTGGATGAGGACGGGGAGGAGGAGGCGAAGCTGGTCCGCAGCCTCAGCGGTACCTCTCTTCTCTGTCCCCTTTCTCCTCTCTCCTCTGGCCAAGGGCAGCGGCCTCCCTGGCTCGGGCCCCGGCCTGTTGTTCTGACTTGGTCTGCGGGCAGGACGAGAGTCAGGACCGCTCCCGTGAGCCTGATCCTGCAGGGTGACCCTCGGCTCCAGGCGGGCGCGGCTGCCAGGCTGCCCTCAATGGGCCTTGGGCAGCAGGAGGGGGTCCAGGGCGAGGGTGTCCGGCCAAGCGAGCTCCCAGCGGCCGAAGCCCCGGGTCTTTCTGGTCCAGGGAGACGGCCGGGGCGGCAGGGAGTCGCCTGGACGAGGAGGCGGGTGTTCCCAGGGTCTGGTCCCCCGGGATGAGCAGCGCCCTCACGGTCCACGGCCGTGCCCAGGTGGGGCTGCCCTGTTTGTCTTGGTGATGCTGGTCTCTGTGGGTGCCCAGCTGACCTGGCAGGAGACACAGCCAGCCTGGAGAGCCGGGGCCTGAGCTGGGCCCTCCAATCTGGGGGCAGTGTTCCGCAAGCGGTTGGCCATCTCCTGGGTGTGGCCCTGAGACCCCACATCCCACCCGCCCCCCTCCACTGAGCCAGCGTCCCCCCAGCTCCACTGTTATTAGTAAGTTTTCTTTGGAAGCTGTTGACAGTAAGATCCTGCCTTTAGAAATCTCCTCCACAACATGGGTTGTGGGGGGGCGGCCCCTGCTCATGCGGCCCTGTCCACGTCCGCCCCAGCTGGGGCTTGCCCCTCGACAGAATCAGACAGCGGGTTTTGGTTTGAACATGCCTGTCCCGAAGGCAGTCCCACGGGTGCCAGGCCTGTGTACAGCTCTCCTCACAGGGCAGGGGGTGGAGGGTCACCTGGAAGCCGTATGGGGGGACCCCCAGGTCCCGGCTCCCCCAGGTCCTAGGCGGGCAGAGGAGGGTGCAGCCCCCAGCCCATCGCCCTGACCCCGCCCCACTCCCTCCTAGTCATCCTGGCCAAGTACGGTCTGGACGGCAGGAAGGACTCGCGGGTTGTGAGCAGCAACTTCATCGACCACGGCACCGATGACAGCAGCCTGGAGGACCCCCGTCTGGAGAAGCTGTGGCACAAGGTACCCTCTGCCGGGCGCGACCCTCAGCCTGGCGTCCTGCACGGGGCGGCCGGCCTCACGCTCCGGGCCCTCCCCCGCCCCAATTCACTGCAGCCCCGCGTCTGCCCCACCTGGAGTGCTTGCTGCTGCTGCGAACAGGAGCTCGCAAGGCGTGTTTACAGGGCCCCTCGTGACGCTTGGGGACCCGAGCCTTGAGCGTCACAAGCGTGCTCGTCAACCTGTGCTTAGAAACGCAGGCTCGCGGTGTCCCAAGCGGCTCTTTTCGCTTGGTGCCTGGACCGTCGACCCGTGAAGACAGTGGGTGGTGGGGACACTGACCCCACCCTGCCCAGGAGAACCCGCGTGTAACTGGGAGTCAGCCCTCTGTCTGCAGAGTCAGCCAACCGCCGATCGTGTAGCAGTGCAGTTTTTGAAAATAACCTGCACGTAAATGGGCCCACGCGGGTCAGACCTGTGTTCAGGGTCATCTGTGTGTAACCTGCGATTGGATCCTGTGGACAGCTTCTGCGAGTTCGGCCAGGGTGGGGGCGCTGGCTGGCCGGTCGGGGGGCGGTGGGGGCGGGGAAGGGGGAGGGAGGCTTCCTCGGGGCTGAGTCCAGGGCCCGTTCGTCCCTCGTGTGCCTGCACCCACATCCCGGGCAGGTGGGGCGATGCCCTGGGGAGTGGTTAGGACTACCCAGGCCCCCCGCCCCGGCCCAGGGTCCTGCTGGGGTCCATCCCCATGCCCGCCTTGCTTAGTAGTCTCCCCACCATCCGCCCTGGGGGCGTTCACCGGAGGTGCTGCTGTTCCAGGCGAAGACCTCAGGGAAGTTCTCCCGCGAAGAGCTGGAGAAGCTGAGGCGGGAGCTGCAGCACCACAAGGAGAAGGTGCACGAGTACCACGCGCTGCTGGAGACCCTGGGCCGGGCCGAAGGTGGGCCCGGAATGTTCCAGAACGGGGCGGGGCGGGGGTGCTGCGCCACGCCCTCAGGCCTCCCGGTGTCTGAGCAGGAGCCTCAGCGTCTGGGGCCGGTGATCGGACAGACCGGTTCTGCGGTGACGCGGGCCGCCTCTCCTGTCGCCGCGGGGGTGGCCCCCAAGGGGTGGCGGTCTCGGGGCCCACCTGGGCGTCAGCAGGGCGGGGGCGTGGGGCGCAGCGTCCCCGAGCCGGCCCCTCACAGGCCCCCGGCCTGGGCTCCAGCAGAAAGCCACGAGAACGCCATCGGGCCGGTGGACCTGAGCGGCGTGCAGGCAGAAGCACTGGCGAGCAGGCACGCGGAGCTGAAGGACCGGCTGCGGAACATTGACCAGGGCTTCGACCGGCTACGCAGGGTCAGCCACCAGGGCTACGGCGCGGAGACCGGTGAGTCACCACCCGGGCCGCGGCCCCCCCCCTGCTGGAGTCCTTCCTGCAGCCCCGGGCGACAGGACAGGCCGGCTGGGGACTGGCCGCGCGGCCCACATGCTCCCGGCTTTCTCCGGGGCTGGAGGGAAGTAGTGACGAGTACTCACTAAAGGGTCTGCTCCATTTGGTTTCCCTTGCCCCGGAGCTGTGAGGACAAGCAGCAGCCTGAGCCTTGGCCTAGAGCTGCGGGAAGGGGGACCCCACAGAGTCAGAGGCATCGCCCAACCCTGGAGTGTGCCCCGTGCTCACTTGAGCGGTGGCTCCTGCGCCCTGGGGAGTGGCGACCTGGCCTGGGAGCTGGCAGCTGAGCACAGGTGCAAGGAGTGCTTCCGGAGGACGCTGGCACACACCCTGTGCAGGTGGCGTACATGCCCCTGGGCATCCCAGGCTGGGGTCACTGAGCCCGTCTTCACTCTTGTGCAGAGTTCATGGAGCCCCGGGTGCTGGACCTCTGGGACATGGCCAAGTCAGCCAACTTCACCGAGAAGGAGCTGGAGTCCTTCCGGGTAAGGGTGGCGCGCCAGCCCCGTAGGGTGGCAGAGTGTCCCTGGTGGACATGCTGATGACGCAAGAAAGGCCTCCTTCTCCAACCTGACCAGACCGGGGCGCACAGCACCGTCTCCGGTCCCCCCCTGCAGCCCCGAGTCCTGGTCGGCGGCCCGTGTGGGACAAAGCCGGCCTCCAGCATGTGGACACTGCCTCCAGGCCATCTGCTGAGTTTGGGGCTCGCCGGGTGTGAGGAGTGGGCTCATGGGATGAGTGGATTGAGAGGGTTATGGAGGTGCCACCAAGGCCCTGCAGGGTCCGGGCTGGGCCCAGAGGGAGGGAGGGTCTTGGGGTCACTCGCCTCCGCGTGGCCGAGCCACAAGTCAGCGGTCAACAAAGGGCACGGGCCCCGGAGCGTGAGGCTGCTGTTTCCCTGGACAGGAGCGCGGGGCGGGGTACAGGGTGCGCTCTGGTGAGCTGAAGGTGGTGGACGCGTGCGGGAGGCATCTGACGCAGGCCTGGAGGTGGTAGAGGGGGTTTAGTTTCAATCTCATCCCAGGAGGAGCTCAAGCACTTCGAAGTTAAAATTGAAAAGCACAACCATTACCAGAAGCAGCTAGAAATTTCTCACCAGAAGCTGAAGCACGTGGAGAGCTTTGGGGACCAGGAGCACATCACCCACAACAAGGAGCGGTACGCCATGCTGGCGGAGAAGACCAAGGAGCTGGGCTACAAGGTCGGTGCAGCTGCCTGCTGCCCCCCCCCCCCCCCCCCCCCGGCTCGTCCCCACGGGCGGTGGGAGGTGTGGACAGGCCGGCAGGCAGGACCCCGGCCCCGCCCCTGCCCCCACCCGGGGCTGCACAGGGGTCGAGGCTGGGCTGTGGGGCAGGGACCTCCAAGGCCTTCCCACCACCCCCCACCCTGCCTCTGGGCCTGTTGGGGCCGGTCCCGCCCCCAGGTGACCAGCAAGAGGTCTGGTGTGGCTGCGCCCACGGGAGGCGGTGGGTAGGCAGGACAGAGCCGGGCTCTTCCAGCCGCACAGCTGGCCTCCTGGTCCCAAACGTGTGCCCACCCCTGGTCCTGAGTGACCTTCACCCCCGCGAGCTGCCCGGTGGCTCTGGGGGCTCCTGAGTGGCCGCATGGGCCGGCAGTTTCCCGAAGTCCGGGCCTAGGACACAGCGGTTGGTTCCACACTTGGTGCCACGGGAAACGGGCTGCATCAGGTAGCCTGCACGGGGTCGCTCATGTGCAGCCCCGCGGGGCTTGCAGATGCCCTCGGCGGGCTGATGTGAGACCCCAGAGGATGTACGGGACACAGAGACCAAAGCCCCTTCGCTGGAGGCACCTGACCCGGCCCAGCCCCCGGCTGGTCATCAGCAGTGAACCCAAGGCTCAGGGCACCTCCCAGGCACCAAGATGCGAGGGGCCTGTCTCCGGAGGGGCCTCAGGTTCAGGCTCAGTGCAGGAGCGAGGGGCAGTCGGCGCGGAGCCAGCAGCACAGGCATGGGCATCGCTGCGGTGTCCAGGGGAGCCTGGGCCCGGGGCGGCTCTGCAGGGACCTCCTCTGTGCCTCCCGCACAGGGCGCCCTCCCCTCCCTGTGCAGGATGAGTTAGAAAGGAAAGGAAAGAACCAGAGAGGGGGGGCAGAGACGACCGGGGAGAAGCCAGATCCCGCTGGGACGAGAGGAAGGGGAGAGGGAAGCTTCCCCCAACGGTGCTGCTGCCCGCCCCAGGGCCCCGCCAGCCTGGGGGGCTCCCTCCCGTGGGCTCTGTGCCTGGGGAGCAGGGCAGTGTCCAGGCCCCGGCAAGCCGCGGAGGCCCCCACCTCTGTGATGAGGACAGAGCCTGGGGAGCCGCAGACGGGCTGGGTCTTCATTCACTGCCTGTCGTTTTTTTTTTTTTTGCTGCTCCCTAAAATCACATAGCTTGAAATTCAGGTTAAACTACAAGAAAAGATAACTTGGCAAAAACTGTAACACACAGAGGCTACACGTAGGCTACTAAACAATCTGGATCACTGAAGAAATGAAGGAAGAAGTCAAAAGGGACCTGGAGACAAAAGACTTTCCCAAACTCCAAACCTAGGGGGCGCCGCAGAAGCAGTTCCAGGAGGGCAGTTTGTACCACACAAGGCCCACCTCCGGGGAAACGCAACCTGACCTTAGACTTGAACCAGAGAAAGAGCAGATGAAACCAGAGTCAGCAGAGGGACAGGGATGAAGGTCAGAGCAGAAACAAATGAAGGGGGGAAAAAAAGACAAAAAATTAGGAAAGGTCCATGAAACAAAGAGCTGGTTTTTTAGAAAAGATAAACAGAAAGGATTCCCTGGTGGCTCAGACACTAAAACGTCTGTCCACAGTGCAGGAGACCCGGGTTCAGTCCCTGGGTCAGGAAGATTCCCCCAGGGAAGGAAATGGTAACCCACTCCAGTACTCTTGCCTGGAGAATTCCATGGATGGAGGAGCCTGGTGGGCTATAGTCCATGGGGTCACAGAGTCGACTGAGCAACTTCACTTTAACTTTCAAACAGAATTGATAAACCTTTAGCCAGACTCATCAAGAAGAGGACAAGAGTCAGTGAAGTCAGAAGTGAGGATGCTGGGTTGGAGAGAGCCCGCTCCCAGTGTTCCCTGGAGGCTGTTTCTAGTTAATGAGCTGCTCGGATGGTTTATCTGTGATGAGTTATAGATGGGGGTTGTGAGGGGTTAATGAGCTGCTCGGATGGTTTGTGATGAGTATAGATGGGGGTTGCTGGGGGAGGCACTTGGAAAGCGAACCACCAAGCTTCGACTCTGCATCGGGAGGCTGAGTCTCGGGTCGCAAGCAGATGTCCTGTGTGACCGGCCCGTGCTGTTCCTGCAGGTGAAGAAGCACATGCAGGACCTCTCCAGCCGCGTCTCCAGGGCCCGCCACAACGAGCTCTGAGGCCCCGCGGCCTGGCCCGCCGCACGGAAGAGGCACCAGTGGCCCGGGGTTCCCGAAGAGGGGCCCGGGCCCTCGGGGGTTGCTTGTCTGTCAGCAGGACCTCAGGGAAGGTGTGAAGGGGACCGGCAGGGAGGGGCCGTAGCCGGAAGGACAGATGGACTGCTGCGGGTGCCCCGGGGCCAGGAGAAGGAGCTCCACCAGCCCTGCCCCCAGCTGCCCGTGGAGTGGCGGCCCCCTGCACTACAAGGTCACAGTTTGCATCGAAATCTTATGAATCTGCCAGTGGAAGTACTATGTACAGGAGTCCTTACAAATACATGACAGTATTTAATTAAACCTTGTGGCCATTGAGGTGTCACCGGGCCCCGCCTCTCTGTCTGCTGGGCCTGGGGAGTCCAGGCCCCTCTCCTGCCCTGTCCCCACCCCCAGTCTCTGGTGGGAGATGCAGGAGGGCTGGTGGGCTCAGCTGGGCCTCCCTGGCTTGGCGCTGAACTCCCGGGGCTGAGCAGGCAGCACCCTGGCTTCTGAGGTCCTGCCCCCACGGGTCGGGGTTGTGGGGGAGCCCGGCAGCCTGCAGGGCTCTCCAAGCGCTCCAGACTGTTCCCTGGCCCCTTGGCCGGGCCAGATCCGCGACACACAGGCCCCAGACGCTCCTGCTGGGTGCTGTGTCCCTACCTCAGCCACGTCTGACTCGCCGTCACTACTGGCACCCCAGGGGCAGATGCCCTGTTAGCTGGTCTTAGAAGGAACACCAGGGTAGCTGGCCCGGACCATCACGACGCCGTGAAGAGCAGGGAAGGGGCTCCATGGCAGGAGGTCCCCCCCCAAGTCGCTGGGCCCGGCACCTGACCAGGCCCTCACATCGCGTCTGCCCCCGACTGTGCCCACTGCCCTGTCCCTCCCAGCTGTGACCAGGCCGCGGGCAGGCCTGGGGCCACTGCTCTGAGACAGCCGTCAGGACAGGGGTCAACCCTGGGCGTCCAGGGTGGACCCTGGGCGTCCAGGGTGCTCGGGGGCGGGGGGGAGCTCAGAGCCCCCAGCCACACACTCGGGGACTGAGTGCCCCTCTGAGGAACATCCTGGCCCTCGTGGGTTCTCAGTGGGGGACGGTGCAAGGTCCGCCCAGGACGTGGCTGCTAACGGGGACTCAGTTTACCGTCAGAGGAGCCAACAGCCTGGAGGCTACTCCTGGGCTCAGACGTGCCGGAGGAGTGACGGGTGCTCGTTGCCCTGAGGACATGGCTGAGGCGAGGGCCCTGGTCGGGCAGCGGCTGCCCTGTGCAGCTGTGACTTGTCGACGGTCATTTGGGGCAGATGGTGTTCATGCGGGGCAGGGTTAGGCTCAGCGGGCTTCCCCACGAGTGCTGGGGACCCGCGCCCGCTCACAAGTGCAGGGCCCCCCAGCACCCCTCTTTCCTAAAGCTAGCCACTTAGGGTGTCCCCAAAACCTCCACGTTGGAACCTAACTCCCAAGGAGATTTACCCAGAGGTGGGGCCTTGGGGAGGTGATCAGGTCACAAGGTGGGGTCCTCATGAAGGGAGTCAGAGCCTTTACAGGAGAGGCCCCAGGGAGCACCCTCGTCCCCTCCAACGTGAGACACGCCTGCATCTCGGTGACGCTTCCGTCCTCCCTACCCCCACCTCGTGGAGCCCCTCCCCAGAGACGAGCTGCGTGACCTCCTCCCGGGCCCTGGCCAAGGGGTCTCACGTGAGCCCACAGAAGGCTGCCAGGCTGCGCCCGCCCCATCCCCAGCTCCTTACTGCCCGCCTTGGGCTTTTCTCAGGACCTTAACCAGGCCCCTGTTGATGGACACATAGGACCAGACGTGGAAGGATGGACTGGTTCCAAATTGGGAGAGGAGTATGACAGGTCCGTATATTGTCACCCTGCTTATTTAACTTATATGCAAAATACATCATGTGAATGCCAGGCTGGATGAAGCACAAGCTGGAGTCAAGATTGCTTGATTGGAGAAATATCAATATTTCCAATATCAATATTGATATCCAGTATCAATATTGGAGAAATATCAATAACCTCAGATATGCAGATGACACCACCCTTATGGCAGAAGGTGAAGAAGAACTAAAGAGCCTCTTGATGAAAGTGAAAGAGGAGAGTGAAAAAGCTGGCTTAAAAGT
>CM035298.1:45656796-45671225 GCA_020226075.1 Hydropotes inermis
ATTGGAAGGACTGATGCTGAAGCTGAAGCTCCAGTACTTTGGCCACCTGATGCAAAGAGCCAGCCCACTGGAAAAGATACTGATGCTGGGAAATACTGAAGGTGAGAGGAAAAGGGGATGACAGAGGATCAGATGGTTGGATGGCATCACTGACTCAATGGACATGAGTTTGAGTAAACTCCGGGAGTTGATGATGGACTGGGAGGCCTGGTGTGCTGTGGTTCATGGGGTCACAATGAGTCAGACACGACTGAGGGACTGAACTGAACTGAACTGAACACTCACTTATAAAAATGATTTACAATGCTTGCTGCTCCCCAAGGGGCTGACGGGATGGGCTGGACCCCAAGAGCTGAGGAGTAGGAGAGGCGAAGCAGCGGGCAGAGGCCTGGGAGCCAGCTTTGGACTCCACCGTCCACCACCCGCAGAGTCCCTCAGCAGTCAAGGACCCTGATCCTTGTGGCCGCAGCCGGCTCAGGCAGGTGTGGAAACGCCTTGGAAGTGTCCTTGACAGGACCTGCCAACATGAGGGATGGGGACGTCCCCTGGCTCCCGTCCCAGAAACCTCCATTCACCCCTAGGCCCTGTGCAAATGCCCCCCAGTGCTCCCCAAAGCCTTCCCGGCCCCAGCAGGACACCCCACACCGGGTCTGTCACTCTCCCTGCGGCTGAGCCTGTCCTGGGCAAAGGGTGCCCCAATCTCTGCACCATCCCCATCTGCATGCCCTGCCCCTGCCCGGGAGCCCTAAACACACCACCGTGACCACCCCGGAGACAGAGACCTCAGGCTCCTGTTCAAAGAATCTGATCAGGCTGCTGTCCACGTGGAGGCCACAGAGAGAACACGCCCACCCACGGGGACCCAGAGCCACACGGAGCCCCCGGCCCCGACCCCTCCCTGACACCCACGGGGCGCTGACCCCCCCACACTCCCCAGGGCCCTCTCCCAACAGCCAGTCACCTGTGTCTCAGTGTGGGTGAAGGGGCCGGGGTCCAGTCACTGCTCTCCAGAGTGGCCTGGGGGCGTGACTCTAGGGCCCAGGGGCCAGGCTGGGGCCTGCCCCAAGCAGGAGATGTTAATTCCTTCATCCAGAACCTTCCAGAGCCTGCTGGTAACTCTAACCCCTGCTCCAACTCAGGGCCCACAGACTCACTGAGATCTGAATTCCGGCACCATCAGAGTTGGGGTCACCTGGTCATGGGCTGGATGGCGGCCCCAAAGGACAGGCTCACATCCTGGAGGCTGCGACTGTGTCCTTATCTGGAAAAGGGTCTCTGCAGGTATGCCCAAGTGAAGGCTCTCAGGCCCTCCCGAGTATCGAGGGGCCTTGACTCCAATGACCCATGTCCCACGTGAAGTGGGACCTCGTGAAGCCAAAGCAGACAGGAGGGATGTGGCCTGGAACACTTGGGGCACCCGGGGACTGGACTTGGGACCCCCGGGGACCAGAACAGGCAAGGAGGACCCTCCCTGGGAGCCACCAGGAGTGTGCAGCCCCGGCCTGTCCTTGACTTTGGACAGAACGGTGAAGGGGCAGACTGCGCTGTTCTCAGGCCCGGAATGCGGTCATTCGCTACATGGCCCTGGCCCTGAACTAGCCACCCTCCTCCCCGGAGGCCCGCATCCTGAGCAGCCTGCTGCTCTGACCACACACGGGGCTGCACGGTCCTGCTCACCCCGCCTGCGTCACCCGGGTCTGGGGACCGTCTACGAACTGGCAGAGCTGCGGCACCTTCTGGGGGGCAGAGGGTCATGTCCCTGGAGGAGAACGGAGCCCCATGGGACCCGCCAGGTGGCAGAGTGTCGGAAAAGGCTGGTCCAGCCCCCCCACCACACCCACCGTGTTCTCTGGCCACCGCTCACCAGCCAGCTTTAGCCAGGGGCCTCCAGACAGTCTGGAGTGGAGGGGAGGACCCCCAAGAGGGACTTTCTGTGGGAGGGAGAACGTCCACCCTGGAGCCCTCATGTCCAGGCAGACCCACCAGGCCCGCCCAGGGCCTAAGGCCCAAACTCAGGCCTTGCACAGAAGCCCCAGAGCGGCCGCCACAGTTCACGCTGTTGGCCTGCCCGCCCGGGACACGACTCAGCAGCTTGCGTTGCAGCTTCCGCCCTCCCAGGAAGCCCTGCGACTTCTGATGCCTGGAATCGTCGACAGTTGGAGAAGGAGGCCGCCCGCACCAAGAGCTGAAATTTTAAACTCTGAGGCCTCTGGGGGAAGAACATCCCGTGGACTCTATTACATTATGTCTGGGCAAATAAAACAGTCTCCAAGGAACCGGTCCTCCTGGCCGCCCCCGCTCGAGGGCATACACCATCGCCAGCCATGGGCCTGCACCCCAGGCCTCACGGCAGCCACAGGC
This sequence comes from Hydropotes inermis, assembly GCA_020226075.1. Taxonomy (NCBI): domain Eukaryota; kingdom Metazoa; phylum Chordata; class Mammalia; order Artiodactyla; family Cervidae; genus Hydropotes; species Hydropotes inermis. The sequence goes on from CM035298.1 coordinate 45,659,158, forward strand.
CACTCTGCCCGAGTCTCGGCCCCGGGAGCCCCACTGGTCCAGTCAGGATGCTGGTCTCTCTCCTGCCGGGGCCCCCAGCAGCTCCAGGGCCCCACGTGAAGGACATCTAGGGAGGGAAGGGCGGCCATACACACCAAGCATGCTGCGGCCTGCTGTCCCCCACCATCCATGCAAGGGAGGGGGTCGGGGCCAGGCTGGGGCCCCCTGCCCACCCGCTGCCGGTGCCTCTAAGGTCCGGCGGAGAGGACTCTGGATGGTGTCCCGGGCAGGCCTTCCCCACCAGACACAGAGGGGCCAACAGCTGCGCTCACCTCTTCCTCCTGCTCGAAGCCCCCAGGCCGGAAAACACACAGACCGAGCCTCCTGCAAGGCCTTCCGACTCCTGCTGCGGCCTCCCCCCCCACCGCCAGCCCCGGACTTAGCTCCCCCGGCCCTGCACCTCTGCTGCAGCCCCCCCGCCAGCCCCCGGCTTAGCTCCCCCGCCCGCCTGCACCTCCGCTGCGTCACCCCTCCCCGCCTCTGCATCTCAGAGCTTCTAAGTTCCCTGGAGCCCAGGACGAGCCATCAGTACGAAATCCAGGGGCTGCAGCCCCTGTCTCAGCAGCAGCTCCAACCTGCTTGTTCACCTGCCTGCCAAGGTCCCCGGCAGTTTATGTCTCGTCCTGTCAAAGGCAGGGCCTGCCGGAACCGTCCTGCCTCACACACCCCCCCACCTTGAGGAATGAGGGCCACGGGCCCAGCGTCCAGCATGACCACATCCTCAAGTGCGTTCCCTGCACCCAGAGAAATCTCGGCACAATTGAGTTCCAGAGCGTGGGGTGGGGGGCACACCCTCCTGCCAGCCACACTGACTGTGTGCCAGGCCCTGTGGGTGCCCCTGGCCGGCTCTGTCCTCTCCAGGGGCTGTGGTTTGGGAAGCGATCTGTATTCCTCTAAGAGGGTGGGTGGGGAGGAGAGAGGTCACCCCCAGTTCGGAGCCCTGATCGCCCTCCACATGAGGGAGGGGCCCGTGACCCCCCAACCCTGGCTGGGGTCGCAGGCTGACCAGATTTGGGATGCACAGCCCCCACCCAGTCCGCACCCTCCAGCCCAGCCCAGTGACCGTGGTGGTCGAGGCGGCCCAGCTGGCGGCACTCGGCCGAACAACAGCGTGAGACAGCTGCACACACAGGCTCGGACCCTCTGGCCAGAGGAGGGGAGGGACTCATCCCCCACCCTCAACAGCAAGTGCAGGTCCACAGAGGCCCCTTCACTGGGAGAACAGCGGGCTGGGGGCACTGGAACACACACACACCCACCCTGCACCCCAAACTTCCCAACCGAGGGCCTGTGTGCCCCCCTCCCGAGCTCCTCCCAGCCGGAGGCCAGCTCCCTGCAGCACTCACCCGGCCTCGGATGCCACCTCGGCCCTGGGGGCCCCCCGCCCTCACTGCTGGGGCCTTGCATTCAGCCCTCATCTCCACCATCAGCCAGGGTGGGGGCTCAGGGCCCAGGGAGCCGAAGTGTCCGCTCAGCATATCCTCAGTAGACACGTCCATTCTCTTTTTTTCCCAGCTGAGCGGCTCTGATGCGCTGTGACCAGGCCCTGAACCTCCCCCAGGCAGCCCTGCACCGACTCCGTGCGGGAGGGTCCCCGCTCGCAGCCCCCAAGCCCCTGCCTCCAGTCGGAAGCGCGGAATCCAGGCTGGGGGCTAACCGCCGGCATTTTGAGACCTCAGGCTGCTGCAGGCCCCAGAAAGGCCATTGCAAGTGGGAGGGCCGGCTCTGGGTCACGGCCCGGCCAGCGAGCCCGCGACCCATGTACTTACAGAATCCACACCTGGTCCCGCCTTCAAAGATGAACCCGTTGGGCACGGCCCCGTAGCGCCGGAGGTCCGACAGCTTCCACTGCCCCGCCACGGCCGGGGGGACGTCCCTGGCCACCACGAGGATGTCGTTGCAGAGGTGCAGGGTGGCGGGGCCGCTCTCCAGCTTGGTGCCCGGAGCCACGATCACGGGGAACCTGTGCACTGGGGCGGGGCGGGGGCGACAGGGTGTTGCTGGGAGCGGACGGCGGCCAGGAAGCGGCAGCCCGGGTGTCAGCTCCCGAGGGCAGGGCCACCCGGTGCCACGGCCCCACCCTGTCCCATCCTCGGGGGCCCACCCTGAGCCCCCCTCCCACCTCCCACCCTGACGAGGCTGGACCGACCCCAGCGAGATCCGGGAGAAGCGCACGGGCCACGGCTGGCAAGTCTGAGGCCTCGGGCGCCTCCTCCGAGAAACCCCGCCCAGCACAGCTGCTCTGTCCCATTGCACAGATGGGAACCCTGAGGCCTAGGCGACCCAGCCTCCGGCCCCTTCTGGAGACTCCCAGCCCGGCTGCAGGGACACACAGGAAGCCCCAGGCCCTCCCCGCTCCAGTGAGAGGGTCTCCCTGCCTCTGAGCACCACAACTAGCTCCCCGAGACCTCCTCTCGGCCTAGGCCTCAGCCCTTTGCCCCTGAAGCCCCTTAGGGGGGTGACGGTGAGCTCTTCTCTCTTCACAGGGCCCCCAACAACCTCGGAAGGACCTTGGAAGAGGGGTGCGTCCCAGAGCAGCCAGGCCCAGGAGTGGATGGCGGCCTCCCAGCCTGTGCCCACCGGCCCCGTGTCCACTCCGAAGCCGAGGGGCCAGCCCCAGCCCTGCCTCCTCCTCCCTCCGGAGCCCACCCAAGCCCCCGCGGTGGGCAGGGGCCCCTGGGCAAGGATCCTCAGCCTGGCCCCAGGGGACTGGGGGTCAGCGACCCATGGCCACGTCCTGGTGATGTCTGTCAAGATGCCAGACCAGGGCACCGGCTGCCTCTGCACCAGGGCCCCGCCTGCCCCGCCCCGCCCCCCCCACGCCGAAGAGGAGGCCTGCCCGAAGCCAGGCTGAACTGGCTGAACCCCAATGGGAGAACTTTCTGGAAGCGGCTCTTCCCTCCCGCCCCCGTGCCCCTTCACTGGGCCCTCCACACGTCCCCCGCCCTAGACCCCTGGTCTGGGGGCTCCAGGAGGAGGGACGAGCCACTGCCCCTAGCTGGGCTGGGCCGAGGTGAGTGAGACCCCTTACTCAGGGCGCAAAACAGGGGCCAAGATCAGTGATACTTCACCAGTGACTTAAACAACAAAGATCAGCACAAAAAGCTTACATAAGCCCAGGCCCGCTGTGGCATCGGGGCAGGTGTGGACGGGAAGGTTTAAAGACGGCTCACAACCAGCTTCGCTTTAGATTTTGACATTTCTGTTCATCGTGGGCTTCGAGCTTTCATTTTTAACTCTTTAAATATTGTGTTATCATGGCTTTTGAGATAAATCACGGCTTTGGGATTAAAACGTACACACTGCTATATATACGTTAGGTAAACAACAAGGTCCTACTGTACCAGCAGAGGGAGCTATACTCACTGTCTTGCGATAACCTGTAATGCACAAGAATCTGAAAGAGATCACATACGCGTGTGCCCACCATACACATGTACAACTGAGCCAGCCCACTGTCTGCCTGAAGCTACCGCAACACGTGAGCTAGCTGCGCTTCGATGAAAGATGCCAACCGTGCGTTCTGATGACTCAGCTGGGGGCTGGCCCGCCTCTGCTTGACCAGCCGGGTGGGCGCTGGGTCTTCCCCTTCTCCCAAGAGCACCACGTCCTGCACCCAACGCCCCCCACCCCCTTGTGGGGCTCAGGGGTCTGGCTCCTCCTCCCCGGGGCTCCGGGCTTGGGCGACCACCCGCTCGGGCTTAAGGCCCCAGTTCACATGAATGTGGTCAAGTTCGGGGGCTCAAGAGGCATCTCCCCCCGTGACCCCCCCATCGCCCCAGTCACAGTCGACCAGAGGGCGCTCAGCAGGCACGGGAGTCCTGTCCCAGCCCCTGCAGGCCACCGGTGAGACCCCTGGGGACCCCTGAGGGCAGGCAGAGGCCGTCCCGCGGGCCCTGGATGCACTCACCCTCGCCCAGCGCGTAGCGGATCCGGGCGTCCCAGGCGCACATAGCCTCGCGGCTGTCGAAGCCCAGCATGACGGCCTGCGACAGGCAGACGATGGCCAGCGTGTGGGCCAGGCCCTCGTAGGGCAGGCCAGGCTCCAGCCCGCAGATGCCCTCCAGCGTCAGGCTGCTGCGCTCCCGAAGCCCCTTGGCACGCTCTGACTTGTCTTTGTAAGCCAGCATCAACAGGCAATCTGCAGGGCGTGGGGGCAAGGGTCAGTGCGGCCGGGGCCCCAAGGGCCCGGGGCCCCCACACACGCCCCAGAGACCCGGGCTCCAGGCGCGGCCGGCCCCCAGCAAGCCCCGGGCTCCCTCAGCCTCCAGCCCCTCGTGTGCAAAAGGTGCCCCCACCCCACACGGCCACGGGCCACACGGGCAGAAGTGGGCTCAGGACACCCCCCGGTGGGGACGCACCCACCCGCCCCGAGGCCCCCAGCCAGGGCCTGCACCCTGCCCCCGGCCCTGGGGGGGGCGCCGTTCCAAACGCAAACATGCTGCCGAGCCACCTGCGTGGCCCTGGTGAGCGGCCCGGGGTCACCGCCCCTGCGTCCCTCCTGAATGCAGGCGCGCCCCGCCGGCCACCACCCAGTTTCTGCTGAGGGTGAGGGGTCCGGGGCCTGATGCGAACGCCGAGACCCTGGAGTGAGTGCAAGGCAGCCCCGAGCTCAGTGAACAGGCCCCCTCGTCGGGGCAGGAGAGGGTCGGGGGCGGGCACTGAAGGACCCCTCGGGACGGAGCACTTCCCCGCCCCCGCCCAGCACTGGAACGTCACCCTGCAGGCCCGAGGGACACCCAGATCCCAGAGCCTGACTCCACACTCAGCTCGGCCAGCAGGCGGACAGCAAGGGTGGCGCCTCCTGCCTGCCCGCCGTCAACCCCGGCCCCGTGAAGACGGGGTGGACGGCGTGTCCTGAACGCACACACAACGCTGCGGTCAGAGGGAAACACAGCCACAGGCAGGCTGGACACCAGCCTGTGGGACGGGCTGGCTCCAACAAACTATTTACAGATCTCCAAGGCCTCTGATGGGGGCTTCGCTTCCTATTTGACCCTGTTCCTAGTGTGTGAAATGCTTATGTCAGAAAAAAAAAAAAACAAGAATGTTTGCATTCTCAGGGGAACACACAGAACCCCAGAACCCACGGAAACCCAGCTGCCACCCGAGGGCTCTGCCTGTTCTCTCTGGAGCACAGTGCCCTTGGGAACACGTGGCCTGGCCCAGAGAGAAATTAGTCACTCCAGAGGCATAAAGGGCACGTGTTGCTATGGAAATGTCCCCCAAGTGTCACCAGAGGCTCAAGAGGGGAGGCCGTGAGCGCAGAGAGACTCCCAGCAAAGAAGCGCGTGGACAAAGGAGGCCACCGGGTGGCCACGGACGGAGGCGGGCGTGCGGACACCAGGGCGGCCACAGACAGGAGCCCGGCGTGCGCACTGTCCCGCCACCCACACCAGGCTGCTCCCCAGACACGCCAAGCACCTCCTGCCGCTCCTCCCCCCGGCAAGGCCGGCCTCTCCCACTGGTGTTGCCGTGCGGCTGGCTGTCCCTCTCCCATCTCCCCGCTCCCCACCCTGCAAGGCAAGGTCACGAAGGCAGTCCTCTTCTGCTCTGACAGTCCCGTCACCCAGAACAGACGAGTGTGAGGCCCGTCAATCCCAGGGAAGACTGCTGCAGTCGTGGCCTGACCAGCAAAGGCAGGGCGAGACAGTCACCTCCTTTGTTTTAGGAGTTATGCTCCCAATGATGTAGCCAAGAGCAGGGTCCATAAACTTTCCTGTGAGGAGTCAGACAGTAACAATATTCCAGTGTGTGGGCCATGCAGTCTTTGTCACAGTTCTTTCTGATTGTTATTTATTTATGTGGCTGTGCCGGGTCTTAACTACAGCCCTGGGGATTTTCAGTCTTCGAAGTGGCAGACAGGATCTTCAGGATCTTTCATTGCAGCCTATGGGAGCTAGTTCCCTGATCAGGGATCGAACCCGCACCCCCTGGAGTGGGAGCGTGGAGTCTTAGCCACTTGACCGCCTGGGAGGTCCCTGGCACAGCTCCTTAACTGCGAAAGTAGCCAGACCACACTCACGGTTATGGCTGTGTTCCAATAAAACTTCATCACAGAAGCAAGAGACGGGCCAGATTTGGCTCAGGCCCCAGTTTGCCGATTCGTGGTCTGGGGTCCAGCTTGCTACAAGGGCCCCCGGGTTGCCCCATGGCTCCCTGATGCCTCCTGCTGTCACGGAGGGAAGACACCTGCCCTTGCAAGGCTGGTTTGGGGACCTGCGTGCCAGAGCCAACATCTGTCTCTGAGACCCTTTCCCCCAGCCTGTCCAGTCTTCCTGGATCCTGGCTCTGTCTGAAATCAGCTCACAGCCTACCCCTTACAGAGATTTGAGAATCGACTCGTGCCCTCACCTGTCTGCGATGGGGTAAATGGGGACCCCCTCAAAAAGAAGCACGTGGCCCTGCCCACACCTTGACTGTGGACTTCCAGGCTCCAGGACGGGGAGAGAGCACATCTCTCTCGTTTCCAGCCCCTCAGTTTGCGACACTTGGTTACCGCAGCCCCAGGAACCTGAGACACCAGGCGGGTCACTGGTCTCATTTTTAAGTATGAACATAAACGGCGGCAGAGGGGGGACACGCTGTGTGCCGAGCCCCCACCTTCTGCCCGGTGGAAGCCGCCCGCAGTCACAGCCCGGCGATGGTGAAGGCCGGAGGAGTCACCCTAGACCACGCCGTGGTCTCCCACGAGCTGGGGCAGGATGCGGCCCAGGGGAGGGGCGGCAAGTGTGGGGCCAGGAGGGGCCTCCCCTCCCATTGCTAAAACCGGCTGTAAAGGGATCCTACTTTTAAAACCCATCCTATAGAGGAGTGCTGCTTGGTGAAAAAGCTGTTGAAGGAACAGGCGCCAGGGAAACAGAAATTCCCAGGTCTGGGACCTGAGGCAACAGGGGTCTCAGAGCTGCTCTGCACCCGGGTGAGCGCGCCCAAGCCTCCAGGGGGCAGCGGCCTGCTGGCCCTGGACACAGCATGTGGAGGCCGCGGGGGCCCGCACCAGGTGCCCAGCCCAGCCAGGGCCCCCCACCACGAGCACCCAGGGCCTCACCCCTCACACGAGCGAGCGAGGCTGGCCCTCAGCGAGGTCTCCTGGTCACCAGCGAGGGAGCGCCGCCGGCCTTCCCACCCTGCACCCGGGGTGCCCCCTTGTCTCCACGCCAGGCCTCATGGGCCCGAGGACCCCGCTCACAGCAGCCGACCACACCAGGCAGCCACCGGGCCTGGAGCCACCCGCACCCTAGGGGGCGGGAGCTGAAGGCGCCATGGGGCCTGGAGGGCGGCCTGGAAGGGGCAGCTGGGGCGGGGGGTGGAGTGGACCGGGGTGGTCGGAGGGAGTGGACTGGGCAGGCAGAGAGGGGCCGGAAGCAAAGTGGGAAGATGAAACAAGGTGGTCCACACACAGACACACACACAGCCACACATCTGGTCACGCGTGTCTGCGTGCTCACATGCGTGTGGGGACACGCACACCTGCTCGCTTGCACACACAGATGCACACACACTCTGCATGGGCACCGCGGTGGGGACTGCCTGACTGGTCCAAGCCCCACGCCGTGACCAGAGACCCCCTCTCAGCTCATAGAGCCTCTACTTTCAAAGGAGAACTCCGCGGAGTCTCTCACTAACACAGCCTCGGCCAGGCACGCAGAGGCCCTCAGCCACCCGCAAGCCAGCCGGGACCTCAGCCTGGGTCTGGGCACCGTCCCATCACCACAAAACTCAGGGGAGGGTCTGCCTGCGGAGCATGCATGCTCACCCTGCCCTCCTACACCCGCCTGCCCTGAGCCTGGCCAGGGGCAGGGGCAGGTTCCTGGTGCAGAAAAGGCAAGTGCCCAGCGGCCCCGCTCGCTGAAAGGGCCACTGAAAGACCCCCGCTGGGCCCCTCGGAGCCCACCCCACCTCCTTTTCTGTCCCCCCGCCCGGAGGCCTCGCCCGCAGCACTAAGCCCAGTTCACTGTGCTCATGGGCCGCCCAGGCACCTAGGGACACGGCCTGACTTCTGTGGAGCTGAAACCCAAGAGGGGGGACGGTCTGAATGTGGAAAAGGTGGGCAAAAAAGCAAACCCTGAGGATGTGCTGTTCAGGGGCCCGGACGGGCACGTGACCACAGGAGCTGTTCATGGGACCTCCCAGACGGGACACAGACTCCCAAGGAAGGAGAGACACCAGCCTGGCAGCAGGCAGGGAATAGCATTGTGCCAGAGGGAACAGCCAGTGCAGAAGCCCGGAGGCCAGCATGGGGGATGGGGAAGAGCCGTCCGAGACGTAGGTGGGGTCCAGCCAGGTGGGCCTGCTGAGCCAGGCTGAAGCCTCATGCCAGCTCACGGGGGCCTGAGAGCTGTCATCAAACAGGGCCCAGGATGGCTGCCTGTGGAAAATGGACACAGGGAGACAGCAAAGCTCCAGACCCTGCAACTTCCCAGCCAGGGGCGCTGCGGGCCTAGGCTGGGCAGAGGAACGGGGGCCCAGGCTGTGCAGTAACCACGGTAGCAGTGGGCAGGACCTCCCCCTGCCAGAGGCCAGCCAGCTCACGAGACCCCTGGTGGGCAGAAGCAGGGCCGGAGGGAAAGGAAAGAAGAGGACGATTCTGGATGGGGGGACGGGGTGGTACCTGGGGAGACGAGCAGGCGGCAAGAAGGGTGGAGTTTCTGTCACAGACACATGAGCCCAGGAGGCCCAAGGGACACCAGGCAGCCTGCGCGCAGGCAGCTGGACACGGGCGCCTGAAGATGTAAAAATAACCGCGCGAGTCATGGGCACTCGGAGGCGTTTACAGCCGGGGCTGAGCGCCTGGGAGGGCAGCCGGGAAGCTGCAGGCCTCTGGCCTCGTGGGGGCGGGGGCTGGCAGGGAGGACGGAACCGGTAGGGGCGACGAGGCGGGCGCCCACCCACAGGAACACAGCCGGAGCAGCACTGTGGGGCTCAGTTCTCACCGGTCACGGTGACCTTGGGCTGTGCCTTCCGCAGAGCCACTGGGCAACGGCCCCAGGGGCCGCCCGAGGGCTGGGGCTGGGGGCTGCTGACCAGGCCCGCCTGCCGGGGCCCCAGGCCGCCTGGCCCTCGGGCCTCCTGACACACAGGCCCAGGCCTGCTGCTGATCCAATTCGGGGGGAGTGCGCCCACCATGTGTGTCTGTGCAGGGCGCCAGGGGGCTTCACGGGGCGCCAGGGGGCTTCACAGGGCGCCAGGGGGCTTCGCAGGCTCAGCGCACAGCTGGCAGCAGGAGCGGTCAGGGCCCCAGGCTCCCTGCAAACCTGCTGCCCATCCACCTTGCAAGCCCATTCTTGTCACTCGGTCAGAGCAGAAGCCAGACCTGACCCCAGGTTCTCCGGTCCTGGTTGGAATCAGGGGCTGCAGGAAGCCTGGCCCTCCGTGTCGAGGGTCCACGGGGACCAGAGGGCTGGTCACCACCCTCAGCCCGTGCTTGGGAGCCGGCCCAACCCCAGGACTGAGATGGGACACCCATTCCCAGGGGACACGGCCGATCCCAGGCCAGAAGGTGGGACCGGAGCAGGGCCCTCCTGGACGTCACCACCTGGGAGCCCCACCTGTCTTGGAATGTGCCCGCCTCAGCAGAGCTGCCACTGACTGGGGTGGGGCAGAGGCTGGTGGGATGGAGGCTCAGAGGGCTTATGGGGCACGTGCCCCAAGGACCCCATTCCTGGGCATGTCTGCAGGACCCCAGCCCCAGCATCACCTGTGAGGCTGAGTCAGGGTCCCTGCCCTCCAGGAACTCAGTACCAGGACGGAGCGTAGACGGCAGGGGGAGCACTGGACCAGCCCTCCCCAGGAAGGGAGCCTGGTGAACTCCCAGAGGGCCGAGGGGCGGAGCACACAGGGGGCGGAGTCTGGAGACCACACCCACTCACCCAGGGCCAGAGCCCTTGGGTCACCAGGTCTCAAGCCCTGCTGCCTAGAAGGCCCTGCCAGCTCCAGGACTCAGGGTCCCTCCTGCCAGCTTTTCTGGGCAGAATAACGCGGCCCTGGCAGCACACACAGGAGTCCCTGCAGCAGAGCCATCGGAGCCGGTACCCGGCGAGCCGATGATACTGGCGGGGGGGGGCCCGGTACCCCAGGGAGCTGCCCTGGCTATTCGCCAGGACAGAGGCGGGACCCCCAGGGGCAGTTCTCACTGAAGTTTCTGTAAAGACCGTCCGCTGTTTCCATAGTAGTTCTCCTCCCTCTGATTACTTAAACTATTACGAGTGTAAGTGGTCCTGGCTAAGACAAAGCTCAAACAGCAGAGAAGAGACCAAGTGGAGGGGGCCCTCTGCGCCCCCCCGCCTGCCCAGAGCCTCCAACACCCTCTACTGCTGCCCGCCGGCCCGCCTGGGAGGGAAACGATTTCTAAAAGCAAGAGCCCTGGGGTCTTCACGAAGAGCAGGCAGGGCGGCCTCTCCTCCCCTTCCCAGGCTCCCCTCTACTGCAGCCGGGATCTGGGGAGTCTCAGCTGTGAGATCCCCCCATGCAAGGGCCTGCCCCCCACCCAGGTCCACCCAAGGGAGCCGGTCTTCAGGATAAGGGGGACCAGGCAGCTGTACCCCTCACAGCCAGGCCCCCAGCGAGCCAGAGAGGGGCCGGCTCATTGGCTAAGGGCCAGGGAGGAGGGATGGGGGGCGGGGGACGGATCCTCGGACCGGATGGGGGGCCACAGTGGGGGTCCCAAGACTCTGGGGACCAGGACGTGGGGTGCAGGGCTCAGGGCGGACAGCAACCCAGAGGGGACACGTGGACCCTCCCCCAGCCCAGTCCTCTCCCGCCTATTCCCCGGGCCGGGTCCTGCCTGGAGCGCCTGACCCTCTTCTCCGGGGATGTCCCCTCCAGCCCCACCGCCCTAACGCCCTGGAGAGGCGGCTCTTCCCTGCCCTGAGGCTCGTGGCACACTCCGCTCCCATGGAGCTGTGCGTGGGAGGACCCAGGAAAGGCTCCATGACCACAAGGCCACTTATAGCCTGGAAGTCTGCAGTGGTGAGGAGCCGGGGCCGGAGGGCCCTGGTCCACAGGTGCATCCGCTGGGGCCGGCCAGGGCGCAGCCCTCACCCAGCTCTCTCGGATATGGACATGACACCCACCACCAAGGGCTGCCCGTCACCACCTGCCCCAGCAAGAGGGACGAGGCTTGCCCAGGGCTGCCCTCGGGTGGGCCATCTTCCCCAGACGCCCGCACAGGCCCTGGCTCATCAGCCTCCCCGCAAGCAGCCCCCGCCCCCGGCCCCAGCATCCTCCGTCAACACGGCCTGCGCCCAACCTCAGCCACCCGCAGCCTGGCTGGTGCGGGGACCCCACTGCCTCCCGGCCCCTAGCCCCACCAGGCCTCCCTGAGCTCCCTGGGACAAGGGCCTCCCAGCAACAGGCACGGCGCTGGGGCCGCGAGATCCGTCAGCTGTGTGAAGAGGGTGCGAGGCCCCCTTGGTGGGGACACTGAGGTCCAGGCAGGAGGAGAGTGTATCCGAGGCCAAACGCAGGCCCTTGCCCGGCAACCATGAGGCTCCCAGAGCCGGCTCAGCCGATGGATGGAGGAGGGGAGCTCCCTGGAAACTGCCAGACACCCCCAGGCGTGCCGGAAGACCGACAGCCTCGCACGTGTGAGGCAGCGTGCACGCACACCCCCAGCAGCCCACACAGACCCCAGGGGCCTGGGCCGGCTCCGGGGCACCTGTCTCCGGGAACAGCTGCAGCCACCCGGCTCAGAGCCTGCAGGACGCTGCCGCTCACTGAGGACCAAGGCTGGAGATGCCCAGCTCCGCGTGCCCGGCCGGCCTCCTCTCGGGGGGCACGCTGGCCCTGGTGGGGAGCTGGGGCTGGGGGCTCCCAGGACACAGCCCCAGAGTGGGCCGCTTTCCCCTTTCTCTTTTTCCACCTGGGCAGCCTGGCCTCAAGGTGGAGGGGCCACCTGGGGTCAGCCCAGCCCAGACACTCGTCTGGATTTGGGGTCAGTGACACAGATCAGTCCTCACTGGGCCGGGACTTTCTGGGGTGCTCCCTGTGGAGCTATGGGGGAAGGCACCATAACGGGCTCCTGCCCTTTC
>CM035298.1:45671625-45681890 GCA_020226075.1 Hydropotes inermis
GGCGCTCCGACGCCGCTCACCCCAGCAGGGTGGGCGGGGGAGGAGGCCCCCGTTCCGAAAGCAAAGGAAACGACCACCGGAAGAGGCATCCCGGGCGGCCGGGTCGGTCCCGGTTTTCAAGTGCGCCTTCCTCTGGGCTGGCTTCAGCCTCGCGCACCTGTCCCTCCCACCACCCCTGAGTGTCACCGGACACCGCGGACCACAGACTGACCACGTCGGCTCTGGCCAGGCCGTCGCCTCACCCCCCGCCCAGCTCTCCTGCCCACTCCCTGCTCCCCTCCAGCCCCTCAGACCACCCCTTCCCCACAGGCAGGGGTGTAGAGGAGGGGGTTCATTCCTGTCCCCTGGCCGCAGGGATCCCAGCGCGGATCGCTGCCAGGGAGTTAGTGGGGCCCCAGTCTCTGAGTCTGGTCCCGGGCCTGCACACCCCGCCACTGGCTGCTAGGGCTGGGGAGCTCAGTCCCGGCAGGCTGCTCCGTACAGGTCCCTGAGAACGCCCCTACTGCAGCGGGGGAGCTCTGAGTCTCGGGTTTCTGTCTTCCCACCCACCCTGGGGCTGACCCTCAGACCCAGGTCAGCTGCCCAGGTGCTTTGGGAGCCCAGGTGGGTCTCAGACGTCAGCCCCCATTTCTGAGATGACCTCTGACACTCACGCCTTTAGGAGCATCGACGAGGCCCCGGGGCCAACGGCAGAGACAGGACAGCACCCTGAAAAGCAAAGAGAAGCCGTGCACCCAATCCAGGGTCCCACCCTGAGGAGGCTGAGGTTCTGGCTGGCAGGAGGGAGGAAGCCTCTGCAGTGTCCTGTTACCCTGAAATCCGCACGGGGAGGAACACGGGTACGTGTTGTCATCCCATCCAGGTCTTGCCTCTCACGGAGGAAGATCTAACACTAAGAACCGTGGGCACCTCCAGGACTGACCCCCGTTGGCTGAGCCCCAAGCAGGGCATGGGGGGTCCTGGGGGTGGGCAGAACCCTGGACTGGGGTCCCAGCTCAGCAACCACCATGCTGGGTGCAGAGAGGGCCAAGTCTGTCCTCTCTGGACACCCCCGTCCCCATTGTCCCTGGGAATCTGAGAAGGCAGGGCCCTGGGGGGATGATGAGCTCGGTTCGAATGTCCCAGGAATGTGTGCCCAGGGTGTGATGTGCAGCAGGATCACCCCAGGCCCAGGAGGCGCCTCACTCTCCCCTCCTCCAGGGGCACCGCCTCTGCAGGGCAGCTGCCCACTCACCCCAGGCCTCCAGCCAGTGGCCCAGGACAGCCGGCAGGGAGCCAGGCGGCGGCGCTGGGGGGCTGTGGCCACCAGCACATCCGCCGCCCTGGGCACTGGGCACGTGCTCATCCCCGCGGGGAGGGGCAGTGCCCTGCAGCATTCCGCAGCGCTGGCCCTGACCCAGGCTCCTGCCACGCCCGGCAGCTGCACCTGCTCCCGCACGGGCCCCAGGAAACGGGCTGCTGTGGGGACAGACAGCTGCCCGCCGCCCCCCCCACACACTGGCGACCTAGAGGCGGGACCACCTTCCGGCCTGGCTCCCGCTTCGGACCTGGGGGCGAGTCCTGGCCTCTCATTCCTAAGCTCCTGCTGTGGACCAAATGCTTGGGTCCCCACCCCCCAAATTCTTGTTGAAGCCCAGCCCCAAGGGGATGGAACGAAGAAGCAGGGACTTTGGGGGGTGATAAGGTCGTGAGGGTGGGTGGAGTCCCCGGGACTGGATTAGCATCCTCGTAAGAAGACGTGATGTTTCTCCCCACCCACCCTGAGGACACAGCCAGAGGCAGCCATCTGTGCGCCCGGAAGAGGGCCCCCACCCCAGACCCCAACCAGGCTGGCACCCTGATCTCTGACTTCCGGCCTCAGCATCTGTTGTTTCAGCCTGACAGTCTACAGTGTTTCTGTCATAGCTGCCTAAGCAGACTCAGACAGGTCCCTCAGCCGTGGCAGCCAGAGTGGCTGGTGGCAAGTGGCAGAAGCTGACTCTGGTCACTGAAGCAGGAATGGATCTGTGGGAAGATCGCCAGGCCTCAGGTGGAACCCAGGACAGCGGGGTCAGCAGGAGCTGCAGAGGCGGGGAGCACAACCACGCTCCGGGGACCAGACACCACCCCAGCTCTGCACCGCCACGGGCCATGGCCGCTGCCTTCCGAGAAGCCCACCACCACCACGGGTCAGAGCCGCCCATCACACAGCCGTGGGGCTGCCGCTGGACGTCACCGCCGAGGACACTGCCACCACGGCCAGGCCCCAGGACCACGGGCACGGTCACCCCATCAGTGGCCCTGCAGGGACCTGCCGTCTGATGCCACACCTGACACTCGACACCCACATGGACTCTAACCGTCCTACGGCTTCTCTGGTCTCCCCTTCCAGCCAGTGTTATTATGATGAGCTCCTCAATGACAGGGCTTCCCTGGTGGCTCAGACTGTCAAGAACCTGCCTGCAGTGCAGGAGGCCTGGGTTAGGTCCCTGGGTGGGGAAGATCCCCTGGAGCAGGGAATGGCAACCCCACTCCAGTATTCTTGCCTGGAGAATCCCATGGACAGAGGAGCCTGGCAGGCTGCAGTCCATGGGGTCACAAAGAGTCAGATGCGACTGAGCACACCTGAATGAGCGGATGTGTGTGAGCGTCTTTCAAAGTGACCCTGAGTTTTACAAATGCAAGAGAATGCTGGGACCAGGGACAGGCTGCCTTGTCTTGTGTCTCCGGGTGCTCAGTGAGGCTGGAGAAAGACACACACCAGCTGATCGTGGCCAACACTCCGCCTGCCTCCACCCAAGTGACTCTCTGAGTTGCCCCTCTGCAAGTCCCAGCTCCCTGCAGGTAAGTGGGGCCACAGGAAGGAGTTGTGGCCAGAGGATTGTGGGCGGGAGTGATGACCGCCACCTCCCAGCCCTTCAGTCTCCTACACTCGTTCATCGTGTGGTGAGATAGGGCGTTGCACACCCACCTGTACGCTGGCTAATCCACCTGGTTAGGCCCTAACCCCAAGGTGACTGTGTGTGGAGATGGGATCTCTAAGGAGGCAGCAAAGGTCAAATGAGGTCATAAGGGTGGGGCCCTGATCCCATAGGACTGCAGCCTTTTAAGGAGGGGGATCATTTCTCTCTCTCTTTCTGTGCGTCCCAGCTCATGCACAGGCACGGCCCTGTGAGGACACAGCAGGAAGGCCTGGAGGAGAGTCTCCCCAGAAACCCACCTCACTGGATCTTGATTTTGAGCTTCACCTCCAGAATCATGAGAAAATGAATGTCTATTGTGTGAGCTGTCCCTTCTGTGGCCTTCTGTTACAGCAGTCCCAGCAGACGGGTACAGAAAGCATGTAAGATCAAAACACACTGCAGTGTCTCTGGCCTGCACCCACACCCCTTGACGTGACCTCCTCCCACTGAGAGCTGGAGCATGTCTGTCTACCCCGGCTTTGACGAGTGAAATGCATCGCGAACACTCACATCCACTGTTTCTTTGGAGCCCAGCCTCCACCATGTGAATGGGCCCAAGCCAGCCTGCCAGATGACAAAAAAGATGTGTGTCCCAGTCACCCTACCGCCCCAGCCAAAAGCCTGTTGGCCCCCAAGGGCAGAACCATCTAAGACCCACTGATGACCCATGTACAACCTGGGCCACGAGAACCACCCCGTGAGCAAAGCCAGGGACCAACAGGCCCAGCATCATGAGCTAAGTAGTTTGGGTGTCATTTGCAACACTCTTGAGAGTCCCTTGGACTGCAAGCAGATCCAACCAGTCCATCCTAAAGGAAATCAGTCCTGAATATTCATTGGAAGGACTGATGCTGAAGCTGAAGCTCCAATACTTTGGCCACCTGATGTGAAGAACTGACTCATTAGAAAAGATCCTGATGCTGGGAAAGATTGAGGGCAAGAGGAGAGGGGGATGATGGAGGATGAGATGGTTGGATGGCATCAGTGACTCAGTGGACATGAGTCTGAGTAAGCTCCGGGAGTTGGTGATGGACAGGGAGGCCTGGCGTGCTGCAGTCCGTGGGGTCGCAAAGGGTCGGAGACGACTGAGCTGAATTGAGCTGTGACACTGAGCGGCATTTTGATACAGAGTGTCTGTGGCAGAGACTCCAAGCCTCGGGAGACACGGGAAGCTCTGCAAAGAAGGAGCTTGGACCCCGAGTTGCCATGGCCAAGGGCACCAGCAAACGTCCAAGCTGAGCAAGGGTCGGCACACAGCAGGCACGACCAGACAGAGCGAGGCCCCCCGCGCGTCCAGTGTGAGACCACAGCAAATCAGAGACAAACACTCAAATGCCGAGCATCACAGGGGAAAGCGATGTCAAAAGACGCAATTCACAATCCAGGTTTGTTTTTTTTTTTTTTTTGGCCACATGGCTAGCATGACCTCTCTTTCACAACCCGGGTGGAACCTGTCAGAAATGCGAAGAAGTCTTAGCCGCCGGACTGCCAGGGACATCCCCACTACTCCATTTAGAACAGATTTCTCAACAGTAGGAACAGAAGCCGGTGGAATACCTTCCAAGTGGTGACAGGAAATAGCTAACAATACACGTGAGACAAAACGCCGAGAGAACAGCATGAACGATGTTGTGGCAATAAATGTGGAAATGTAGACAGATAAATTCACCAAGTGGAGCTCAAGAAGAAACAGAGTTCTCAACAAGTCCCAAACTATTAAAAAAAGTGGCTCAGTAGTTAAATATCATCCCATAAATAAGACACCGGGAGCCTCCCTGCTGGCTGAGTGGTGGACTCCGCCTGCCAACGCAGGAGACGTGGGTCCGATCTCTGATCCGGGAGACCCCACAGGCCACAGAACCACAGAGGAGCCACGACTGCTGGCCTGTGCTCTAGAGCCCGGGACCACAGCTATAAAAGAGCCCTCGAAGCAACAAAGACCCAGCACAACCAATAAACAAAAAACGAAAGAAAACCTGGGCCCAGGGAATCTTACAGGAGATTCCACCAACCTCTGAATGAACAGACGACCAGCTTTCTGCAGCCCTCCAGTGGACGGGGAAAGAAGGGGCAGATTCTCTTGGACTATGAGGTCTGAGGGTAGCCCTGCAGACAGTCATTCAAACAGTGTGAGAAAGCAAAATTACAGGCCAGTCTCACTCGGGAACAGAAATGCAAGACCCTAAACGAAATAAAGGCAAATTCCAAAACAGCTGCTAAAATGTCAGCGTGTGCCGGCCAGTGTCCCAGCTGCTGACATGTTAGGACAATTCAGAGAGGGTCTGTTTACAAAGGCGTGGTCTTGGAAGGAACCACCAGCGGTGGTGACTGTATGTGTGTGTGTGTGCGAGTCTCTTGATTATGTCCGACTGCAATCCCATGGACTGCAGCCCACCAGGCTCCTCTGTCCATGGACTTCTCCAGGCAGGAATACTGGCGTGGGTTGCCTTTCCCTTCTCTAGGGGATCTTCCTGACCCAGGGATCAAGCCCTCGTCTCCTGCACTGCGGGCAGATTCCTTACCATCTGAGCCACTGGGGAAGCCCACTGTGACGGTGTAGCCCTGGGCTGGTTAGAGAGACGTGGAACTGCTTCAAGACCTGGGGGTGGGGGGTCCCTGAGCCACAAAGGGGTGTGATCTACACCTTGGGAGGAGTGTGACCCTCAGGTAAGGGATCGGGTGTACCCTTTGCTGGGATACCAGAACAAATCACCGTCCTGGAGGCCCGAAGTCCAAGGGGAGGATGGCAGCAGGGCTGGGTCCTTCCTGCCGTTGTAAAGACCTGCTCGGGCCTCTGGCCTCGCCTGTGGATGCCCGTCTCCCCCTGCGTCTCTTCATATCACCTTCCTCCAGTGGGTATCTCTGCGAGCACGATTTCCCTTCTTAGGGGAACATGGTCATATTGGGTCAGGGCCCATTGCAACGATCTCATGTTAACATGACCTCCTCTCTGAAGACCCTCTTTCCAAATCAGGTCACATTCTGAGGTCCTGGGGGTTTGGACTCCAGTCTATGAACTTGGGGAGGACACAATCCAACCTGTAACCCTGAGGTCACCCCAGAAGGGGGAGCCAGGGAAACCAGCACCCCAGTCTCACGCTCCCCTCTCCCCGACCTCCTGCTGGGCTCCCCCGTACCCAAGGGCACAGGCGCCCACTGACGCAGCCCGTCGGGTCAGCAGATGGGGCACAGCATGAGGTGGGAGGACCCTCCAGGAATGCAAGTTTGGCTTGACCTCAGACCATCTGTAGACGTGTCACCCCTTTAACAGATCCACACCCCACACCCACAGAGAACGAGGTCAGGGAGCGCTCACCACAGGCAACGGTGTGGGAGCCTGAAGCTACTCAGTTCCTAGAGGCCGAGGACAGGCAGTCAGAGGCCCCAGGTCCACCGGCGGGAGCCGCTGTGCCTTCCCCGGGACAGGGGTCCCAGCACCAGCCTCTGCCACCCTGGCTGTGGCCAACAGAGCGATTCCCGGTCCACCGCAGGCTCCAAGCCCCACCCAGCGCTGGTGCAGCAGGCACCCACGGAGGCCATCTCTCTTCCTCTGGCTTTGCCGGGGGGCCGGGTGCCTTCCTGGCAATGTGTCCGATCCTGTCCTGACAATTCTGTTCCCTGCCCTCCCAGCCTCCCCAGCAGCTGCATGTGGCCACGTGACCCTATTCGGGCAGATGAGAGCAAAACGCAAAATCTGCTGGAGAAGGGGTCCCTGGGGAAACCCTTCCTCTCCTGATAAAAGGGGCTGTGGCTGGACTTCCTGCTACAGGAGGGAAGCAAAGCTCTCCAGCCCCATCGGTCAGGTCCGAACGCAGTCCTGACTGAGACGAGGCCAAGAGGCGAGGGCTCTGTGCCTACCTGTGTGCTTGACGATGGGGAGGGACTGGAAAGGACCTGACTGCCAGGCCTCCAGGGACATCAAGAGGCTGAGTGGAGGGGGAGGGGCAGCAGGGGACAGAACATTCTAGGCAGCAGCGGGAGCAGGGTGAGCAAGGAGCCTGGTCCGTTTCACGAACACAGGGAGGCCAGGGTGGCCGGAGCAGTTTGAGGGTCAGGGCGGGGCAGAGGAGGGTCTGAGAGCAGCCTGGCTGGGGAGAAGGTCCCATCTTGCATCTCTTGACCTGAGTCTCTAGGCCGTGGGGCCAGACCCCCCCTGCTGGGGTCACAGGCTCCCTTCACTGAGGAAGGGAAGCTGGGGTGCTGACTCAGGGGGCCCCCAGCCCTGAAGGCACGTCATCCACAAAGCTGTGGGGGGGTCATGGCCTGGGAGGGAAGGCAGGGCTGGGGGGCTTGGGCAGAGGGAACCACAGTGTAGACCCAGAGTCTTGGAAACATCTTTATTGGCAGCAAGGACGGAATGTGGGTGGGGTGGTGGGCGGGGCTCAGGAGGGACTTGAGGGTCGCTTGGAGGGGCGAATCCGGTCGTTGATCCAGTCCACGTAGTTGGCCACACGGGTGTAGACACCAGGCTTGTTGAGCCTCCCGCAGCCGTCGCCCCAGCTGATGATGCCATACAGGTAGGCCACGCCGTTCTTCTCGCAGGCCAGCGGCCCACCGGAGTCTCCCTGTGCAGAGCGACCCATCAGGGCCTGAGACCCGCCTGGAAACCGCCCACCACCCCTCACCCCAGCCTCCTGCACCCCAACCCTGAAAGTGCCTCCGCAGGGGTCCAGAGCTGCCCTGGGGTGCAGACTGTCAAGGTAGACCCCCAGCAGCCTGGGGGGAGCGGATGACACAGGCACCCCGAGTGAGAGAGCGGTCCTGCTCGCGCTCCCCCAGCCCCAGAGGAAGCGAGGCCTCCGGCTCCTGGGCCGCCGTCCCACAGGCCCTGCCCTGCCGCCCTCCACCTCCACAGCGAGCAGATCTCCTCAGTCTGGCTCCCCACCCATCCACCAGCTGGCACCCTGCTGGAAACGCCCTCTTCACCACCTGGCAAACTCCTATTCACCCCTCAGGACAGGTGCAAGCGCCCCCTCCTCCGTGAAGCCATCCTTGACTTTCCACAAGGCACGTGCTGGACCTCATGGTCCAGGGGCAAGCCCCCACACCCTTTGCCACTTCTCGAATGGGTAACCCAAGAAGAGCATGCAGACCCTTCTGGGCGTGTCTCCCCACCTATGAAGCAGCCTCTCCATCTCAGCCCTGAGGCGCAGCCCCTCAACCAGGCCTTGCTAACCGGGCTACTGGGGTCGGCAGACCGATCGAGCCCACTCGGAAGAGCACGGGGTGAGATGGGCTTTGGCCTTTCATGTCACGTGGACAGTCCTGCCCCTGGTTCGATGTTCCCAGGCTTTGGGACCCGGCACGGGTGAGCACCCATCCTGGGGGCAGCCATCGACTGGGAGGTGGGCCTCCCGCCCCACCTCCTGGCTGGCCCTGAGGGTCTGGCCGCTTTTGGCTCTGAGCTCCGGGGCGGCGGGCTGTCCAGGCTAACCTGGCAGGCATCCGACCTGCAGTCGAAGTAGCCGGCACACAGCATGTTGGGGCTGATGTCGGCCCCATACACCTCGGGGCTGCTGCACTTGTGGTCTGCGACCAAGGGGACCAGCGCCTCCCGCAGCGAGGGGGAGTAGCCGCTCACGTCTGCGGGCCAACACGGGGTTGGGGGGAGCTCAGGCTGGGTCGGGCCACCGCTCTTTGGGCACGACCCTGGCCCCCTGCCCGCACTCACTCTCATCCTGGTGGCCCCAGCCCGCTATCTGGCACTTGTGTCCCGCGGGGAAGGGGCTGCTGGGCTCAGGCAGGCAGATGGGCTGGACAAACTGGGAGCGGACAGCGCAGCGCTCCCCTTTCTTCTCCAGCCGGATCAGGACTGGGCGAGAGAGGTCGGAGGTCAGCCTGCCCCGCGGGAGCCCGTGACAGCCGAAGGTGGCCACGGAGTCACATGGGGTGCAGCCCGCTGGGCCACGGGGCTGTGTCCTGGGAGGCCCAGGAGGGAACTGCAGGCAACCTTCCCCCTCCTCCTCACCTCCTCCCTACCCCCGCCCCATCTCTCCCATCCCTCCCCCCCGGACTCCCCCAGGCCTGCCTGGCGCCTGCTCCCAGCATACAGCCCCGGTCAGAGCCTCACCGAGGTCGTGGTCACTGGGGTTGAACACGGAGTACAGTGGGTACAGGATGTACTTCTCTATGCCAAACGTCTGTGTCACGTCCGTCGTGCGGTTGAAGAAGTGCTGGCCCAAGACCACGGAGACGCTTTCCCTGGGGGGGCTGTGCGGCAGGGGCTGGTGGTGGCATGACCCTCAGGACCCTGAGGTCGGCTCGCCCCTCCCCACAGGCACAGAGCATCCAGGAGACGACCCCACAGGCCCCCGCCCCCAAACCCTGGGAGAGACCTGAGCAGGGGTGTAGCAGGCTGTAATGTGGTGGGGCTTGGCAGGCTACGGCCACACCCACGGTCCTGGCAGCACCACCTCTGAGACCAGGGCCCGCGTGAGCCGGGGGCCTCCCATGTGTCCAGGTGGGCTCGCTGCTGAATGGGGCCCAAGCTGGTGCAGGTCCAGGTTGGGGCACGGTTCTGCACGGTGCCCCTGGCCTGGAAGCAGGCCTTCCTGTTAAGTCACCCAGGGGTCTAGGAACCTGAGCACTCCTCTCACCCAGTGACCCCCATCACACCTGCCCATGAACGCCCTGCTCCAGCCACCTGCTTGGCCCAGGCCTGGGACCACTGCTCTGGGGCCCCGCCCGCAGAGGGTGGGTACCTCCACCAGCTGGGCCCATCCCCTGATGTGAGGAGATCAGGCCAGCTGCTCTTCTCCAGCCTGTTAACCACCCCCACCCCACTGCGTACCAAGGAGGATCCAAGGGACGTTTCACAGGTCCAGCGGGGAAGTGGAGGGCCCAGGCCACAGGTGCGCCCACCCCCACGGTGTAGTCCTTAGGGTGACTGGCAGGGGGGTGCTCATTTCGGACTCTCACGCAGCCAGACCCCAGCCTGCCCCAAGCCCCTAACCCCTGGGATGACAGTGGACACCCCCCCTCCCGAGGAGAGTCCCTTCCTCCCAAGGCAGAGAATTTAGGAGCAGGGGATGGGCAGGCCTTTCCTGGCTCTGAGCTTGCTGCCCCTACCCCTGGGGTGTGGTCGTGAGCCTCTCACCCCTGACCTCGACCCCGGACGCCAGCCCCGGCCGTCCTTGCCCACCCGGAGGAGGCCCTCGAGTGGGCAGGACCTTAAGCTCCCGGGGCCCCTGCATGGGGCCACCTGCTCCTTCAGGGCAGAGGCGGGGCCGGAAGGGGCGGGGCCTCAGGGCAGGTCACGCCCACCGCCCTGCCGCGCAGGCGCGCTGCCACGCCCCGCCTCGCCCCGCCACGCCCCGCCACGCC
>CM035298.1:45685365-45707058 GCA_020226075.1 Hydropotes inermis
AGGGGGCGGGGCCTCCAGGGTGGGCCCGGGGGCGCGGGGACCCACCACTTCCTGGGGGCGCTCCCCTCTGCAGTGCAGGAGTGCAGCATTCGGCCGCCGTAGCGGAAGGGGAACCTGCAGGGCTGCCCGGCCTCCGTGCGCACTGTGGGGTGGCGGGGTGGGGGACGCTGGTCAAGGGTTCCCGCGCCGGATGCCTTCCACCACCCCCCCATCACCTCCCTACTCCACCCCCCAGCGCTGCGGCGGGCCTCCCAGACCGCCGCCTCCTCCAAGAAGCTCTCCTAATGCACCTGTGCCCCCAGGGCTGTTGGAGGGGGCTGCCCTGGGCAGGGGGGTGAGCCCACCACCTGGGGGCCCCTCTGCCGGGAGTGCTCCCACGGCTGCAGTGCTGGGGGTCGCCGACGTTACAGGGGTCACAGGAGTCACTGTGGCGTTGTGTTCTGGGGGCTCCCTTTGGCTCTGGGAAGGACCGAGAGGGCTGTGATGGGGGGTGTGGGGTGGGCCCCTCACACGAGGACCTGCCTCCGTTTGCATGTCGGCATCCTGAGGCCTCGGAGTGGGGACCAGGGGACACCGGCTGTAGCTGAACACGGTCCCTCCCCGCCCTCCCAGTCCAAGGAGCCGGGACCCCAGCACCACTGCCATCCGGGCTTGAATCCTGGGGTTGGGGTCAGACAAGAGCAGCTGTGTGGCCTTCAGAGCCCCCCCCCCAACCTCAGACACGTGGACCCAACAGAGGCCTAGAGGGCAGGGACCAGCACCCAGGCAGGGAACCAGCAAGCTGGAGCGCCAGCATTCTGTCCCCCAGGCCAGCCCAGCACGCCTACCTCGGCCCCGAAGTTCCGCTGTCCCCACGTTGGGCCCCTCACCCGGTCCACACCCTGCCCTGGCTTCCCCCCAGGACCCGGAATGGGCCCAGGGTAGCCGGTGGTCACAGTGCTGGGGTCAGTGCTCACCCTGGCAGCCTGGGTCTGTGCCCCGGGCGGCGGCAGCAGCAGCAGCAGCAGCAGCAGCAGGGCCGACCCGGGCGAGGAGCAGGGGCTGGCGACCCGGGCCCAGCGCCCCATGGCTCCTCCTGGGCTGGCGTGGGGAGCAGCGGGCCGCGGGAGCAGGGTGACGGTCAAGGCCGCCTGCAAATGATTAACTCTGGCTGCCTCCCATGCCGGGAGGCCCGTACGTCCGCCGTATCTGCCGCCCGGCTCACCCTGCCTGGGCCAGTGGTCCCCTCTCGCCTCCGCCATGCTGTTCCTGGACCTGACCGTGTCCTCCAGGCTCAGCACAGACGCCTCCTCCAGGAAGTCTTCCAGGATGACGTGGAAGGAAGGGGCCTGGGCCCCCCAATCCCAGCTTCCGGTCCCCACCCAGCCAGAGGGCTGGCCGCTGTGTACTTACGAGCTCTACCAAGCAGAGCAGCTGTGCGTGCTGGGCCCTTTGGTGGGCCCCATGGCCACCAGGAGGCCCGGCGCAGAGGAGCGCGTGCGCACTGGGCTGAGACTGGAGGACACGGCCCCGGACAGGGACCTCCGCCGCCATCCTCCACAGCACTTCCGTCTGTCCCTTCCCAGGGAGAGCCTGGGGTGGGGCCTCCCGTGTGAGGGGAGCAGGGAGGAGGCCTGCCCCCAGCACCCCGCCCCCACAGCTCCTGGACCCACAGGCCTCCGGAAGCCCAGGACCAGGACCACCCAAGACCACCCAGGACCACCCGTGCCGTCCCGCCTCCCCCCTCCCAAGCCCCTGGCCAGGCATGCGGGCCCACAGAGAACCCAGCTTGGGGCCCTGCCCTGGTCTGGGGGCACTTCGCTCCCCAACCGTGAACGAGGACAGGGTGTTGCCCCCCAGACACGGCTGGAGTCGTCGCCCCAGCCGGCCTGTGGTTTGTGACTGCAGCCGCCGGCAGAGCTGCTCCAGGACCCGCTTCGGCAGTTTGAGGGGGTCACAGAGGCCAGGAGACCCCGATCCCCATGAGTCAGCTCAACTGCCAACACAGGGCGGAGGGAAGGGCTGCCCCAGAGGGTTGGCCTGGCACTGCAGCTGCCTCACTGTGCACCCCCAAATTGCCCTCTCTGGGCCCCCGTTTGCCCTCTGTGCAGAGAGAGGGAGCGCAGAAACGGGGGCACCCAGCTTGGCAGGCAGTAGAGGCCGGCCCTTCTTCCACGAAGGTACTTTCAGGCCCAGCTCAGGGCATAGCCCGTGGCCCCGGGCGCACTGAGGCTTAGGGCCCTTCTGCAGACCCGGAGCGCGTCTCCTGGGGCAGGGCCCTCAGCACAGGCTCCGTCCGCCCAGGAGCCTGGGCCCTCAGCACCGTCTCTGCCTTCCTCCAGCCCACGCCCTGCCCGCTGCCTGGCTGCCACCCCGTCCCCCCCTCAGGCCCCAGCCTCAGGGCCTTTGCACAGGCTGCTGCCCTTTCCCAGGCCTTCTCGGGCAGGCAGGGCTTCCCTGGCATGATAACTGCAGCCTGGCCCTGCCAGACCACTTGTCTACACAAGGCTGAGGGCAGGGGTTCAGGACAGGGTGGCCTGAGGGGTCCCCGGGCTGAGCCCCGCCCCCACTGGCAGCTGCCCCGAGAGGACGACCCTGCGGGGCCCCTGGCAGATAGCGTGGAGCAGACAAGACAGGGCCTGGATGTTGCAGGACCTCGGCCGGCCGCCCACACACTGGGCCCCGCATCCCCTGAGGTCAGTCTTGTCTCCCTGCCCGCCTCTGACCTCACCCCCCTGAGCCGGTTCTCCCCGGCCCATCCTCCGCGACGTGCCCAGGGCCACAGGGGCCACGGCTCCCTGGGGACAAGGCCTCTGCCCCAGGACCCAGCACGAGGCCAACAGTCGGGTCCGCACTGACACTTTATTGCGGGAGGGCTGGGCTCCAAGCAGCAGGGACCGGGCCACCAGACCTCTGAGCCAGCCCTGGCGGGCCTCTGAGGCCAGGCCCCCGGGGGCAGCTGACCTGGCCTGTCCGAGGCCCCCGATGGGGGTCTCAGCTGCCCCCTGAAGACCACCACTCCCCACGCGTGTGTCCCGGCCGGCAGCCTGGGTGCAGGGTCCGCAGAGTCGGCTGGCGGGCCGTAGCCTCAGACGAAGGTGGCGTGGTGCGGGCTGGCCTTGGGCTTGGCGGGCCCTCTGGGGACGGGGCTCGGGGCGGGGCAGGCTGACGTCGGGGCCCCGCTGGCCCGTGGCCTCCAGGGGGCCGTCCGCACCCCCGGGACGCTGCTGGCCGGCCCCGGCGGTGCGCCAGCAACTCGGTCCATGTCCGCGACTGCGTTGACCGGGGGGCGTCGGCTGCCTCGGGGCCCGCCTGCTGTCACGGGGAGAGGAGAGAGCCGTCACCCGCCTGCCCACCCTGGCGGGAGACCCCGGCCACCCTCCTCGCTCAGACCCTGCCAAGGGGTTCTCGCACCAGCCCCACCTCCGTCCCGTTATCCCAGGGGCAGTAACCTCTGCCCTGCGGCCCCGCGGCCTGTGCTCCTGGGAGCACTCAGCAGGCACCCCGAGGAGGGTCCCAGGTGGAGGGGGGTAGCAGTCTCCGGGGAGCAGGCAGGGGCGAGGGCAGCTGCGATCCTGAGTGCTGGGGGCGGGGTCTGGAGGTGCCGGGCCTGGGAGGCTCGGTGTACTGGGACCATTGGGACCCCCTGCCCGGGTCCAGTGCAGCCAGGAGATGGGACAGCTCACCCACCCAGGGCTGCCCGCCCAGCTGGGCCCTTCCAGGAGGAGCTCAGAGGCAGGGCAGGTCCCCGCCGCCCCCCACTGCCCCTGTTCTCCTCCCTGGGGTGGGGGGCTGTCTGCAGCCAAGGGGCATCGGGGAGGCGGTCGTGATGAGGGCTCCAGGGAGATGCACACTGCTGGGCTCAGGAGCACAGAGTGCTGGGTGGGGCTGTCGCAGACGGGCCGGACCCTGGGAGCAAAGCCTTCCGCAGGCACTCGGGGTCTGCACCCACGGGCTGCACTGCTGGCTTCTCAGGGCCATGGCCCCCAGGCCAGGGTGGGCAGGGGGCCTCCGGGGCCCTCCTGACCTGGCCCTGCCGTGGTCCACCTGCCGGGACCCCCTCCACGCTCTCCCGCTCTGCCAGCAACACCACAGGCCGAGTGCCCCTTCCTCCAGCCTGCTCGCTGCTCGGAGCAGCCAGTCCCTGACTCCAAGTTCCCCCTTCACCCCCTGGAGCTCCAGGCTGCCTGGGACTGCCTTGGAAGCTTCCAGACGTTGGGGTAGGCAGCCACACCTCCCCGCCCGCCACACCTCCCCGCCCACCACCCCAGGCCATGGTCACTGCCATCGTCGCCCTGGCTGGTCCCGGGTAGGGCCCCAGTGGGACAGAGTGAGGTCCCCAGGAGCCAGGTGGGTATGGGCAGGACACAGGGCACTGGGCAGACCCTCAGCCTCAGCCCCAACACTGGGCTCCCCAGGTTCACACCCAGGACAGGCACCAGGCTCAAGGACACAGGTGCGACTCCAGACCCCAGTTGGGCCAGGTGTAGGCGGGACACAGCGTGTCTGGGGTGCAGGGGAAGACGCTCTGGCCCCGGCCCCCCCGGTGGACAGGCTGGAGGAGGGGGCTCCAGCTCAGGAACACAGGGTCCCGATCCCCTGACTGCCCCTCCCCGCCTGCGGGGGAGGGTGCAGACGGCGCCTTCCGCAGGCCAGAGGCCTACAAGTGAGGGGGAGTGGCCGTGGGGGTCTGCACCTTGTTTCCCCAGCTGCTCCGTGGCCCCCAGGACCCCTGGGGCAAGTCTAAGCCAGCGGCAGGGGCCCGGCGTCCTCTAATCTGATGGAGGTGGCAGGAGGGGTTCCCTCGGTGAATCAGCCTCGCGCCTCCCAGGGGGGCTGCCCAGCCACACGCGTCCTGTTTGGCAGTGTGACGGCAGGGGTGGAGAGCATTTGCAAGGAAAGCGGCCTCTCCAGGGCTCCCAGGGTCCAGCGGAGCAGCCCGGGAAAGATGCTCCTCCCAGACCATCAGTCCTTTTAGTCATTCAACAAACATTCCGCTTGGGCCTGTCACGCCCTTGCCGGTCAGCCCCCCAGGGGCCAGGAAGCCACGGCGGGGCTGGTCTGCCCTTGGATCTGGGGCGGTGGGGACGGGCGGGGGTGTGCTCCTCAGCCGCTGGCCCCTACTTGGGGCACGTGTCTGGAGCGTGAAGAGGCCTGTGAGCCCACACACACCACGCAGCACAGCCCGCTCCTGTCCAGCCCCGCTCAGATGGACCCGCCAGGAGGACAGAGGCTGGCAAGCAGGGTGGGCCCAGCCACGGGCTCGGGATGCGCGCATGTCAGGAGGGCAGCTACAGTCCAGGCTCCTCCTGCCGCCCAGACTTGCTCCTTCGAGGCAGCAGTAGCCCCAGGCCTGTGACTCAGTGTCAGGGGCACAGCCTCTGTGCCAGGGCCTGCCCATGGTGACTGCTCTCCTGGCCTCCCCGTGACCCTCCTGGCAGGGGGCAGAGCACAGAGGACCCACCCACCACCCACCCAGAGCTCAAGGGCCACGGCTTCCAAGGAAGCCAGGCTGCCCTGTATACCAGGCTCGCTCCTGGCACCAGCTGGCCCAAGTCCTCTCTCCAACATCTCCCCAGACCCCCCACATAGGGCCAGAGCTGGAACTTCACTGCCCACCCCTCAAGCTGCCCCAGGGGTTACAGGCCAGGGCCCCTGGCCGACCAGATTCTGTGCTTCTGACTGGCATAGCCAGCCCCTCCCTGGGGGCCCCCTCCTGGTACCCTCCGGGCAGTCCCTGGCTGGTGGCCGGTCTGCTCTGGCCCTCAAGGCTCCACGTCGGGAGAAGGATCCTCCTTTGCGGGGCCGGCGGGGCTCCCGACAGCCGTGGTGCAACCTGACCCCTCGGCCACCCCCAGGGTCATGGTCTGGCCTCAGCCTCCAGACCTGCTGGGCCCCCAAGGGCAAGTCAGGGAACAGCCCAGCCGAAGCCCTGGTTCACACGAGGTTCCCCCGACCTCAGCCCCCAGTGTGTCTGTGATGGGGTGGGAGGTGCTTGCTCAAAGCCCCTCAGCAGATCTCTGCTGAGCACCTGCTGGGTGCCAGGGCTGCAGCCCATGGCAGCACAGGGCAGGTTGGGGGGCCACACGGAATGCAGGCGGGCAGACCTGGGGGTGGGGGTGTGGGCAGGGCTGCCCCAGCGGAGGTGGCAGAGGTCCAGCGGTCCGTGGCTTCCACTGGGACACACCCAGAGGCCAGGTGGTATGGCACCTGCAGGGCAATCAGGGTAGACAGAGAAGGGGACGCGAGGGGGACAGACATGCAGCAGAGACCCAGGGCCAGTGACCTGAGTGGCCAGGAGGACGGAATTGTCCTCACACATGCTGGGGCCTGGGAACGTGTGTTGGGCCAGCTCAGTCAGCCCCAGGGAGGCCGGGGAGCTGGCCGGGTGGAGGTGGGAGCCCGGGACATCTTGCAGGAGGTCCGCTAAGGTCTGTCCTGGCCAGGGCATGTCTGGGGTGCTGTGCTGTAAAGGGGGTTCTGGAAAGAGCCCTGGCTGAGGGCTGCCCTCCCAGGACCCCCAAGCACCCACGTGTCCCTGAGAAAGTCCAGCAGCTGCCACATCTGCCCCGGAAGGTAGGTGTGTGCAGTGAGGGTGCCCACTGCGGCTCAGATGGAAGGGCCAAGCCACTGCTGCAGAGGGGACGGCTGAATGGACAAAGTGCAGAGGAGGTGGCCGGGGCGGGAGGCACCTGGAGCAGGCAGATGGGGCTGGGCTCCAGGCTGGGGAGACCTGCACAGCTGTCCCAGGAGGCCCTGACGCCCTGGGCGCAGGCAGTGGCCCGCTGCGGAGCCAGGCGGGCTTCCCTGGTTGTCTGCGGCCCAGGGCTCCTGCCTCACATGGGCCTTAACAGGTGAGACACTCCAAGGCTGTGGCTGGGGGCCCAGGCTGGGGTAGGGGGCGGGCGGACAGGGGCAGAGGGGCTTCTGGAACTCGGGGCCACCCCAAGGGCACACGGTCTGGCCGCCTACACTGCCCAGTGGAGGGCGTGGCCCTGTCGGCCTGGGTGATGAGCCCCCCGGTTTCCATGGAAACCGATTTACTAGACCACAGCAACCCCTGGCAGCGCTTCCTGGGTCCCCGGAGAAGTGACTGCGGGCCCCTCCCGCTCTGAGCACTGGACATGCCTCTGGGGGCCCGGGACTCGGTGCAGGGCTACCAGTCCCCAGGGCGGGGGGCTCCCGCCCCGTCCAGTGCTCCTTGGGCTGAGCCCTCAGCGGGACCAGGATGGTGGCGAGGGCTCCTCGGGAAGGGTAAGGGAGAGCTCAGCCCCTGACCCAGGCCCCACCGCCCAGTGCTGCCAGGCAACAG
The DNA here is from genome assembly GCA_020226075.1 of Hydropotes inermis. Classification (NCBI taxonomy): domain Eukaryota; kingdom Metazoa; phylum Chordata; class Mammalia; order Artiodactyla; family Cervidae; genus Hydropotes; species Hydropotes inermis. The sequence continues at coordinate 45,692,657 of CM035298.1, forward strand.
GAGGGGGAAGCCTGCCCAGCACCTGGCAGAGGCGGAGGGCCCATCCATGTGCAGAGTGGGCGCGGAGGACACACTTCTCTCAGCCCAGCGCCCGGCAGCAGGTCCCACAGGGTCAAGCCTGCACCGTGGTTGTGGCACCCCGCTGAGCGCGCAGCCGGGGACAAGGCCAGGACCCACCCTGCCCGACACCTGGGGGCGACGGGGTGCGGCGCCGGGCCCCACCAGTCAGCGCTGCAACGGCTCCTCTCCTCAGCCTCGAACACCCTGCTGTCTCCCTGGGAACACAGGGCCCTTCGGGGTGACTCCCACGCCCTTGCCACACCCACCCACGTGGACACGGGCATCTTGACCCCCGGCTGAGTGAGCCCTGAGCCCCCTGCAGGGCCCTGAACAATGTCCTTGGGCCTGACACTTGCTTCATCGGGGCCAAGGACTCATACCCACACCCAGCCAGTGCTTCCCTGGGGCGGGACATGCCCACCAACTTCTGGGGTTTTGCTGGACACCAAACAGGTTAACAGGACCAAATCCGCAGCAGGCCATGCAGCAAGGCCGTGCCCTGCGTGGAGTCCGCGTTGGGCACGGGTCCGTCCAAAGGGCTCTGACAGGCCTCTGAACATGGGCGCTGGGGACCAAGGCCCAACCTGACGAGACCCTCTCGGGGTGGCGCAGAGCTGGCAGCCCTGGGTTCCACATCTCACGGCCTGGTGGCATGGCCATGCTGCTGCCTCTCACCCTGGACAGAAGGGTCTCAGTGGCCACACTCTGGGAAACAGCTCACAGTACCTATAACGGGACGCATGCCGCATGAAACCTGCCAATGGACCCCAGGAATAAGCACCCCGGCCTAAGGGTGCCCGCAGTGCCCCCACTGGCTGGGGAACCCCGGTGCTGTTCTGAGTCACCAAGGTGAGCCCAAGGCTCACGGGAAGAGCGGAGGGTCCCTCTGGTGAGCACCCCCTAGGACGCCCAAGGAGGCAAGCATCCAGGGCCCCCACCTCGCTGGGGGCTGGGGGGCGGTGGGGGTGGCCACGGTGGTCAGGAGCAGCTGCCGGCACTGGCCATGACCTGGGTTCCTACCCACCAGTGCACGGGGATGGGGCTCACGTGGCCCCAGCAATGTGCCGGGAGATGCAGGGACCCATCCGTCACCCTGCCCAGGCTCCGGAGCGAGGGGTAGAGAGAGGCCCTACTGGGTAAACCGCGTGGGCTCAATGCCCGAGCGGAGTGTGGAGCTGGGGAGGAGGTAGCTGGACCGCAAGCAGCCAGCACACCTGCGCTCTGGGTTTCACTGGGGGCGAGGCAGAAGGATCCGGCCCTGCCGCCTCACCCAGCAGCGCCGGCACTCCCCACATTGAGCCACGAGACCCCTAACCCCAGGGCTCAGGGCGGGAAGAGCCATCCCCAACCCCCCGCCGTGCGCTGTGTCCGCCGGCCCAGTGCCTCCTCCCCACCCACCCCTCTCATCCCGCCCTCATGCAGCTCTCTCTGGAGACACACCCGAGGCTCCCAAGTGTATCTAGAGTGGTCTATTTTCAAAAGCCAATATATTAAACAATGAATTACACGAAAATGTGCAGTGTTTGCCATGGATTAAAATACACCTATCGTTTTCTAAAGAGAAAATAGGTTTTCAAAAGAAGGAGGAAAGAGTTTTCAAGCAGTCCGATGGTCAGATGTAGAGTTTTATTTCTCCTGAAGGAGCACAGACTCAAAGCACAGATCGGCTGCACAGCTGTGCAGGGGATGGAAGGGGAGACGGGTAGAAGAGCAGGCCACATGCGAGAAGGAAGGCCCGGCTTGGTCCCCGCGGGGAGCCCGCCCACAGCCCATGTCCAAGCCGGCACCCCGCGCACCGAGCCCGGGGTCCCCAAGAGGTGCGGCTGCGGGTCCCGGAGGACCCATCCCAGGCAAGACTCAGGCAAAGGGGGCCTTCCCGGCGGCGGAGCAGCCCACAGCGAGGGTCCGCGCACCACGGGGTGCGAGGAGCCGCCCCGCCCGCGGGCCGGGCACAGGCGTGGCCCTGGGCAGGCGGGCGAAGTGCCCCTGAGCCCCTTCTCCACAAGGCCAGGGACCTCGCTTCCTCAGCCAACATTCATGCGTCTTGGGACCGGCTCACGAGACACGTTCACGCTTCCGTTCAGAGGAACCGTGCTGACCTCCCGGGTCAGGGATCCCAGGCCCATGGGCCCCCACGTGCTCTGAGCGATGTGGAGAGGGGCAGCAGACCCCCGCGGCCGGACCTGGGGGGTCACCATGAGCCTCGGGCTCTAAGCCACATGGGGCTTCTCCCACTTGCTCAAGACAAATACTTTTTTTTTTCAGTCTTAAGATTGAAATACTGAAAGTGCTAGCGATCTAGATTGTAAAAATAACACACATTTTTCAGAAGTCCCAGGGCCTTGCTTGGTGGCATTACTGCCCCGGACTGGGGAGAGGCAGAGGGGAGCACCGCTCGTGAGCGCCCCCCACGGGAGGCCTCCTCCATGCCCGCCGCCCCCTCCCGCCTTCCTGGCCACTCTCCGACCTCAGCGGCGCTGGGCCCTCTCAGAGAGGGCGGGGGCAGCCAGGACAAGCACGGTCACCGAGGAGGAAGCACGCTGAACCCTCCCTCAAGAGACTCCAGGAGGGGGGGTTCACTTCCCACCGCCCTCTCGCTTTAATTGGAAACTATGCGGACAACGCCAGCTCCAGGCGGACGGCACGGGGCCAGCGGGAGGAGGGCAGTCAAAGGGGAGCAGGGGCGGCGCGCCCGGAGGTACCTGGTCTCGCAGGTGCGGCCGCGTCCCGCGGGGCGGGGGGCGGCGGCAGGAACGTGCTGTTGGGGCTGCTGATGTCCCCCTCCCCCGTGAGCGTCAGGTCAGCCACGTGCTCGCCCTCCTCGGTCTGGACGCTGCCGGCCTCCACTTCCTGCGCCGGCGGGCTGGGGGTCCCGGGGGCGCCGAGGGGCAGGCTGTCGCCGGAGCCGGGGCTGCTGGCTGGGCTTTCTCGGGGCCGGGGTGCCCGCTCCTCCCCGTGGCCCGTCACAGGTCTCGGGCCGCAGGCCTTGGCGGCGGCTGGAGGGGAGGGGGCGAGCCCTGGGGGGCCGGGGGGCAGACGCAGGAACTCGGGCAGCACTAGGTCCTCCCGCCTCAGCGGCCCGCGCTGGTCGTCTGCTCTGCTGCTCTGAGCTTTGGAGATGAGCTCAAAGAGCTCTGCAAGAAAACCCACAACGACCGGGTTTCAGAGCGGGTCCCCTCCGGCCCACGGGCAAGCGCACGGCTGGAAGTTCGGTCCAGCTGCCCGGGCCTTCCCACCCTCTAGTCTCCAACCAGAGCCCAGGAGGCTGCAGGTCCTCCCTGACTGGCTCTGGGTGCCGGGGCGGCAGCCACCTGGCTCCCTTCTGAGCAGGAGGGAGGCCGCTGACCAGACGACACGGCCTGACAGAACCAGGAGCCCAGGTGTCCGGCGCCTGGGAACCCACGTGCGGGTGTCCTTGGGCACCGCCTGGGCCTGTGAGCGATGCCTGGCCCTCGACCCCCTCCCGCAGCTCCGGGACGCCCGCCTGCGGCACCCCTGGCCAGGTACTCTAGCCTCCTGGATGCCCCCCAGAACCCTTCCTGTTCTTGAAAGTGGAAGTGTTAGTTGCTCAGTCGTGTCCGACTCTTGGTGACCCCATGGACTGTAGCTCCCCAGGCTCCTGTCCAAGGGATTCTCCAGGCAAGATTACTGGAGTGGGGTGCCATGTGTTCCTCCAATCGTCCCCACCCCGTGGTCGATCCGCGTCTCTTTTGTCTCCTGCACTGCCGGTGGGTTCCTTTTAAGGCTAGCTCCACCTGGGAAGCCTGTTCTTACCGGGGTGGGTTCTCAGCTGTAACTCGAGTCCACCATCCCGGGTAGACGGTGTCTACACTGAGCCTTCCTGGGCTTAGCTTAGCTAGCTAAGGTTACAGTCTTAGCTTCTAGACCAACAAGCAGCACGCAGCCTCACACCTGAAGGCGCTCAGGCCAGGCAGCGCAGGAGCTGCGAGCCGGCCGAGCGGAAGCGCTGCGGGTTTAGCCGTCACAGGGCAGCTCTGAGCGGAGCTGCTCCGAGCGCTTCTCTGTGTTACCGGCTTCTGGAGGGAGAGCTTCCCGCCTCCCTGTCTCTCACGCGCTGCCCTCCTCCGGCCTGCGGTCCGGGGGCAGCGTGGGCGGCCGGCCCCCAGGGCCTGACACACAGCGTCCCCTCCCGGCCTCTGACCAGGGCGGTCAGCGAAGTCAGGGCTCCGCCTCACCTGGGACCCGCCCTGGTGAGGACACGCCCCCACGAGGACCCGCCCCTGACAGCCCCCAACCCCGCGAGGGCCCGCCCCCTGACGAGGACCCGCCCCTGACGAGGATACGCCCCTGAGGACACGCCCCTTACAGGACCCGCCCCCAGGAGGGCCCGCCCCCTGGCGAGGACCCGCCCCCTGGCGAGGACCGTACCTGGTGAGGACACGCCCCCTGATGAGGGCCAGCCCCCTGACAGCCCCCAACCCCGCCGGGGCCCCCCCCCTGACGAGGGTACGCCCCTGAGGACACGCCCCCTGACAGGACCCGCCCCCAGCGAGGGACCGCCCCCTGACGAGGACCGGCCCCAGGGGCCCTGAGACCACCTGTTGCAGCCCCAGGCGGGGGCTCCCTAACTCCTGAAGGGCCCGGCCCTCTGTCTGAAAACTGGGGCTTTAGTAAGGTTACACCGACAGCTGCAGACCCACACGGGCGACTTCTCAGTGAGAAGGGGTCACAGTCACCCCAGCAACATAACCCAGAAAAGGGTCTAGGGATCCTATGCATTCACGAAAAACGTGCAAGTTTTAAAAAGTACACGTACCCTCTGCTTCGTCCAAATTAATTTTCTGATATTTTTTTTTCCCAATCTTTGCAATAGATTCTTCTCTCTTTGAAAGCCGGGGCTCCCTAGCATTCTTCCCATTTTCTCCTTTAATTTTAATAGAATTAGACTTGCCTAGCGTTCTCTCCTCTCCCTGCGTCAGAAGGAAAGTCAAAGTTCCACTCACGTTGCAGACACGATAGCATGTTCATCAGTTACATAACAGGGGACTTGGAGACAGACTGCACAGATTTGGGCTTTACATGCGTTGCAGAAAAGTCAGTTGCAATAAAGACTGCATGTGAGGTACACACACCCACCCAGCGATTCCCAGGCCACTGGGAGCGGGCACCACAAAGGGGCCCTAGAAGAACCCCCCACCCCCGGGCACAGGCCCAAACGCTGCTGGGGCCGCCGCCCGCGAGCATCGCAGGTGTGGGGCGAGGGGAAATTACCGTAGCTGAGTGATTCCTGGAGCTGGCGTTTCCAGCTGTGCTCTGTCTGACTGGCGCAGCTCTCTGTTTATCTGTGGACGCTGAACACAGCGAGATAGACTTTATACTGCAGTGAGCCACAAGCCCATCTCCATGTCAGTACAATGACGTTTATCCGTCTTTGAGAGCCAAGGTGCACAGAAGCCAAACCTCTCAGGTCCCTTATCTCCATCATGTTCAGGCCAAGGTGCCCACACAGGGCCAAGGGACAGAAGACCAGCGCCCTGGACTGGCCGTCTCTGGACAGGGCGGGGGGAGGGCGACCATGCTCACTGGGCTCTGCAGTGAGAGAAGGGCCTCCTGGGGACTCTGGCACGAGCGCCTTTAGAAAGTAGGAGGCTCTCACATTCACTGTGTATTTTCAACCATGGCACTGCCCCCAGCCAGGACCGCAGGCTGGCCCCCGGCCCTCCTGGTGCACGGCCGCTGCTCTGGCCCAGGACAGGCCGGCGCAGTCCTGCCTCCCGCCTGCGAGCCGCATTCTGCACCCTGCACACGCCTGCCTGCAGCTGCACCTTCAGACTCACCTGTGCACACGGGCCAGGGGTCTGACCGCATCAGACCCTGGAGGGGGCCCTGCCCAGGCCGCTCGCCCCCGAGACCAGCCGCCAGGCAGGGGGAGAGCGCACTGCACTCTCAGAACCCAGATGGGCCCAGAGGGGGACGAGGGGCTGCGCTGGAGCCCCGAGGGCAGAGAGGCCACCACAGCCCCGGTCACCGGGGGCACAGACAAGTGACCGGCGCCCATTTCAGAGCTGAGTCAGCCCGGGAAAGGGACGGGGCAGCTCCCAGCAGAGCCCTCCGCTCGCCCTGTTCAGTGGACTCCAGGGGCTCCCTGCAGGAGACATGGCCCCGCTACCCGCCGCCTGAGGGGCTGAGCACTCCAGGGAGTGCTGGTCCCTGAGACCCAAGGCGAGGCAGGTGACCTGACGGAGCCCCGGCAGTCACACTGCTGCCCCGAGGTCTCGGCAGGGCCCGTCACCCTTCTCCTGGCAGAGGAGACACACTCAGCGAGGCCCCAGCGCTCCTGCCCATGTCAGATGCCCGTCAGGCTTGAACTCGGCCATGGCGGGGAGCTGCCGGGCCCCGGGAGACCCTAAAGCCGTTAGCGGCTCTCTATGGCGTCATGCTGAGACCCAGACAGCAGAGTCCGGGACCCGGCACTTCTCCACTCACCTTTCCCTCGGGAGGGGTCCTTCTCCTCCAAGATGACCCGCTGTCCGTCCAGACTCGAGATGGGGGCCCCAAGGTCCAGGGGCTCCTTCTCTCCACTCTAGAGGCAGAGATGGTGCAATGAGCAGCCCACGTGGGCTGGAGCTCTCTGGAACAACCACATGTGGTCCATCTGCCAGCAAGACCACCCCAGGCTTGATGGAGTCACACAGGCCAGCTGACCCCACATCCTGCCACCTCAGCAGGGCTGGCCGCAGACTCCTGATATAGAATGACACGGATCCCAAACGCTGGCAGGCCTGCCCAAACACAGGCACCCTGAGGAACCGGCGTGAACGGGGCTATCCCCAGGGGCCAGCTGCGGGCTACGCCGAGTCGGGTTGAAGACTCGGGGGTGGAGGGCATGTGGTGGCACCACTAACAGCTGCGTCCCCAAGTCAAGCTGGCCGAGGTCTCAGGACAACTCGCAGCCTGGAGGGGGCAACCCCGAGCCCACCTCGCTGATCCTCCGTGTGCCAGGAAGCTCCTGTGGGGCTTCGCGCCCCTCCCTGAGAGCAGGAAGCAGGCGGGTCTGAGGCCCAAGCTCCTGCCCTTCTCCCCTGGGAGACTATTTTGCTGTTCGAGTCCCACAGCTTCTGTCAAAAAACATCTGAACTTGCAGTCTGGCTCTTGAACTACCTAGTGACCCGACACCCAGCCAGAGCACAGCCAAGTGGGGAGTGGACAAGGCTAGCAGGTCCAGGTGGCTCACGACCTCTTGGCCTCAGCGGCCCACAGCTCACCCAGGAGGGTCCGCAAGAGGGTCCCGGGATAGCCGTAACCTCGGAGACCACCCACGGGACCCCCATTCTGCCCTCCCCAGTTCTCCCAGACCCTCGCCCTGGAGCGGCTGGACCACCCTTCTGACTCAAGCATCAGCATGGAAGGAGCCCTGCCCGCCGGCCAGCCCCCCAGGACAGAAGCCCCACAGCTGCCCCATGAGCAGGTTGCCCTGACTCCCCCACTTTACAGATAGCGCTACAGGCCCAGAGCGTTAAGCCACAGCTTAGGATCTCAATCAAGTGAGGGCAGGGAGGGCACGTGGCACCCAGGCCGTGCTCCTCTCCATCGCGCATATTCTAGACTCCAGATTCTGGGGCAGCGCTCCCCCCGTCCCCTCCCCCACTGTCCCAAGCTGGGGGGAGGGAGCCCTGGGTTCCCCTCAGGACTGGTCCTCAGCTTCACTTCAAAATTTCTGAACAATTCTGGAGCTCGTTTCAGAGAAAATAAAAATCCTAACAATACTTTCAATCTAGCTCTGATACAGTATATTTTGTAAAGATAGGAGAACACAGACCAATGGGCCATCAGTGTGTGCTCAGTCTCCTCAACGTGTCCAACTCTTCGCGACCCCATGGACTGTAGCCCACCAGGCTTCTCTGTCCATGGGCTTCTCCAGGCAAGAATCCTGGAGTGGGTTGCCATTTCCTCCTCCAGGGGATCTTCCCAACCCAGGGATCGATGTCTCCTGTGACTCCTACGTTGCAGGCGTGTTCTTTATCGCTGAGCCACGAGAAAGCCCCCAGTGGGTCCCAAAATCACTACATTTCAAAGCAAACACGTGGCTCATGTGGGGACAGCCCCGAGCCTGCTGGCCCGAGTCCCCCTAGACGCCCTCCGGCGACAGGGTGGGGCTCTGCTCTGTCCCTCCTTAACCCGTTCACTAAGTAACCCGATGGCCAGCTGGGAAATGCCCAAGTGCCATCAGACCCTTGGCGTGTGGGCAGCCGGGCAGTTAGCGGGGGCATGAGGGGCTGGTGTGGATGGATTGGGCAGCTCCTGCCCTTGAACCGACGCCTGGTCAGATGCACAAATGTGAGGAGGCTGCAGGGTTTTCCTTATTTCTTTTCTTTGCCTCCTTGGGCCAAAACCCCCAAATCTCAACTCAAACCCAGAGGGCACAACGGAAGTATGAACAGCGAGCGTTTCCACTGCAGGGTGGGAGGCAGACGGGTGGAGGTGACACCCTCCCAGGGCTCTGGGCGCCACCAGCCACTCCTCACCCGCCCCTTGCGATGCCACAGGTCACTCTGTGGATAACTGGGGGCAAACTGCACTCCGGCAGGCAGGAAGTCATGGGCAACTTGGAGCACAGGGGGCCCCGTGACCCCGTCAGCCTGGTCACTCACCAGCCGGGCCACCAGCTCACTCAGGCGCAAGCCGTACTTGGCCGCCACGGGACGCAGCACCTCCGTGACGGGCTTGCTGGGCTTGGCCTTGAGTCCCACCGATCGGTTAATCGGCACCAGATCCAACCTGGGCAGAGGGGGAGAAACAAGTACACCTTTGCACACGCACATGCAACCCTCACGCAGACGCTCTCCCTCGAGAGCGGAGCGGCGTGGCACCCATGGCGTCACCATCACCAGGGCAGCCCGGGTTCCACCAGGAGAGAGCCTGCAGGGGCTTCTCCAGGACCCGGGGGCCGCCCCCTGGCCACCCCCCAGCGGCGACCCCATGGGACAGCCCTGCGCCGGGTGCAGCCCAACGGTGGTCGCTGGCAGGGAGCATGACCCTCTGGCCCCAGGGACTCCTCCCCCTCCAAGCTCACAGTGGGGGTGTTGGCCCTCCCATCCCAGCGGAGCGGAGGCCAGCATATCAAGTCTTTAGAAACGGCCCTGTGGCTCTGGAAACCTTACGGAACGGGCAGCTGCATTTTTCTTACCGAAATAAAGTGCGTTTTTCTAGGCGCAGGTCCCTGGACTCCAAGATGCTACTGTCCTGATGCAGCACCAGAGGCTTCAAGCACATGGAAGGAACCGAAAGGGACGTCAGCGGGGGCGGGGAGCACAGCCGCGGGGAGCACAGTGAGGCTGCGGAGCCCGCAGGGGGAGTGCAGAGCCGGGCAAGGCTCCCGGATGGGCCTCCGGCAGAGGCGGCAGGGAACCCGAGGGTAAGGTGGACAGATGTGGGCGGGCTGGCTCCCCACCAGCAGGATCCCCATGGGGCAGGCACCCCCCGGAGAAAGGCCCAAGGTGCCGCAGCCATACCTTATCCCCGCCCACCAGGAAGAGGTCCACGGCAGCCCCGTTGATGCCGTGCCGCTCGCAGAGCCCGGCTAGCACGTCCTTGATGGAAAGTCCCGCCCTGACCAGCACCACGCAGGCCGTCCCGTCGGGCAGCTGGATGCTGCAGTGCTTGGCCGGCTTGTCCCGCTCAGGCGCAAGAGTCCTGCAGGCCTCTGGCTGGGGACAGGGAGACACGGGGGTGGGCACAGGGCGGGGGCGCTCGGGCGGGGCTGGCGCTGCTTGCACATGCCAGTGGGGGCAGGCAGGGCGCCCCCCGTGCGTGCACACCCAGCTCCAGCCCACAACCCGTTCTGATAAGCGCACGCTGCATTGCAGGGCCTCCAGCCAACACGGGAGGGAGCCAGCCCCTCTCTCAACCTCGGGTGCCATCCGGATGGGCCCACCCTCCAACCTCTGGGTCTAACTCTCACATGGTTAAGCTGACAGCTAACCACCCAGCTTTCCTTCTCAGAACAGGACAGGTCTTTCCATTGCGGTTTCTGGGGGTCTGGTCTTGGCCTCCCTGACCCAGAAGGGCATGCAGTCACCTCTGGAGCCCCGTGGGGCCTCTCGGGGACCAGGAGCTGAGCTGCCTGCCTGCCACTCAGCCTGGGGGCCATGGACACGTGAGGCAGGCTGGACCAGCCCTAAGGGCCTGCGGCCGAGCCTCTGCTGCTCCTGGTTGCTTTTCTGGCTCTTTCTGCCTGACCTCCCAGGACTGGAGGCCTTTCTGGGAGGAGCGGACTGACAGCAGGGCAGGGGGGCGGCCAGGCCGAGGCTCAGGGGCAGCAGCACACGTCCGAGGTCAGAGGGGCAGGTGGGGGGAGGCGGGGTGGGGACAGAGGGGGCCCCGGGCCCTTCCTCCAGGGGGTAGGCGGGGGGCTGCAGCCTGTGGTGCCCGCGGCCCGGGCCTCATGGCGGGCAGACGCGTCTCCCTCTACCAGGGGAAGGGGCTGGGGCAGAGCAGAGCTGTGGTGTCCGCGTGGTGTGGAGGGGGCGAGCGCGGCTGGGTGGCCCCTCGCTACATTCAGAGCCAGGTCTCAGGGCAGGACAGGGGCCGCCCAGCAGCCCAGCTCCGGGGGCAGACCCCAGGTCCCTTCACAATGCGCCTCCAGGTCCCTGAGCCACAGGAGCCCCTCCTGCCAAAAGGGGCTCTCCACACACATCCTCCTAAGGTCTGACCACCCTGCTCCTCAGGTTCGTAACACACTCTCCTCCTGGGGTCGGAAAATCCCTTTCACCCAAATGTGACTTCAGAAAACGAGTCTGTAGGTGGCAGACGGAGAGAAAATGGCCCCAGCGTGCCGTTCTCAGATGCACGTGTGATACACATGCACTTTGAAGCCGCTGGACCGCGGGTGGCCCATGAGGCGGCAACAGCCGACTGGTGCACGGTCTGCCTGACAGCGCTACCTGCTACTGCCTCAGCTGGAGAAGAAACGCATCCGACATTAACCCCTGCCTGACCGTTTCAAGAGACGAGGCTGCTGACAACTGGGTCTTCCAGAGCTGGTGTCAGACAGCAGCTAAGAAGCCAACGCCTCCCCCACATCACTGAAAACGGGGGCCCAGCAGGCAGCTCAGCGGGGTGAAGCGCGCGGGGTCGGGCAGGTCGGGCATCACCCCCAGCACACGGGGGCGGCTGTGGGGCGCAGGAGCTCACAGCCCAGCGCGTATGCAGAGGCCAAGACAAAGACGAGCACCTGCTGCTCCCGTGGGCGTCAGAGCCACGTGCCCGATCGAGAACAAACACTGGGGAATAAAGCCCGAGATATTCTCGGTGCTCCGGGGCGCCCTCCCACCCATCCCCGCTCCTCCTGGAAGCCCTGTGGATGAGGGCGGCGCTCTGCGGGCACTCACCAGGTCCAGGCTCCCAGCCGAGGACACGGAGCCCTGTGACTCCCGGCGGCCCAGGCCTCCGTTGGCGTGCAGGCCGTCTGCAGAGACACGGGCACTCAGAATACCGCCACACCAGCCTTGCCTCCTCACGTAATGCAGCCACTCACACCTCCAGCTGCTCAGGCTGGACAGATGTGCTCGGAGGACAGGAGCCTGGCCTGGAGGCCTGTGCGCTGCACGGCTTCCCCTGGCACCTACCGGAGCCAGGAGCCCGACCCAGGCCTGAGCTCTGCTCTGTTCGCGGCCGAGCACGCCCCACCCCTGCCTCACAGTCAACACACAGCAAGTGCAGGGCCTTGAGGCCCCTCGCTAATCCGGAATTGTTATCTCCGCACGCGGCTTAACACGCAGCGGGTCACTGCAGCTTCATCATCAGCTCCTGGGAAGTCCTGAACCAGCGATGATCGCACTGTCTGATCAGACACCAACAGAGCTAATTATGGTCTGAAAGTCGTGCCTACTCTGCCACAGAAAGGCCCTTCCAGAGCACAGCGCCAACTCCTAGATGAGGCCTCTGTGCAGGGCCCTGGGGCTGAGCAGGAGCCTGATTACATGGAGGCCCCCAGGGCCTACCGACCACCTTCCAAAAGCAACAGCCAGCCAGGCAATCGAGTCAGAACTCCTGGGGAGGGCACTGGACTCAGGGTTTAGCACCCCTTCCAGGTGGCTCTCTAAAGATCAGGATACGGGGGCCCTGGCTGCCTGGGGTCCTGTCTGGGGCACAGCCCTAGAGAGGCAGGCCCTCCCCTATCTCGGGTCCTTGGGGGCCCCTGACCCCACTGACCACGGCGCCCCCACCCCAGCCATCTGCCCTTTGTGGAAGGACTGCTGTCCCAGCGGCCCCGGCCGGCCCAGAGCCTGAGGCCCCGCCAGGCGCACAGCCTCCCCCACGCCTCTGTCTGTAAAGGGGGCATAAGCCTCCCTTCGCGGGCTGCTCTGAGCAGGAGACAAACACCCTCCACACACCGCCCAGCACAGCGCGGGCCCCGCCCCGGGAGGCCGCCTCCACGCTGTCCTCAGCTGCTCCCTGTCTGAGCCCCTGACGGGCTCCCAGTTTAAACCTGGGGACCAGGCCTGAAGCCTACAGGTGACTTGCTGGAAAATAACCCCGCTCGTGGCAGTCTGTGGGGAAGAAACAGCCGTCCCCTGCTGCCTCGCACCCCTACCCCACCACCTCCTCCCAGCAACGCCCCCGCCCCCCTCACCCTCTCCTCCCAGGCACACACGAGAAAGCAGCACAGGGGAAAAGCTCTCGAATGCTGACCTTTAAGATTTGCAACAATAAAATGACGATTTTGAAAATGCTCGATAACCGAGCTATGGTGTCGCATTTTCTTTAAAAAACGGCAAAGGCTCACGGAGCCCGGCACACCGCGGAAAAGCAAGAGCTGCCTGGGTGGACGGACGGCAGACACCCGTGTTCCCCTCTTTTCTCCCGGCTGTATCTCCCAAGCTTTCTACAAAGAGCTCGGGCAAGACGGTGGCTGAGTGGCAGGCACTAGGCCCCCCGCAGGGCACCCAGGCTAGGGGGCGGGGGCGGAACGTACCCCGTGCCTCTCAGAGGAACCGGAGCCGCCCTGCGATCCCAGCCGGCCGCCCCGTGGGCCGCCTCACAGCACAGCCCGCACTGGCTCCTCCATGCCCCCAGCCCCCGCACAGGACAGACCACGAACCGTTGGGACGGTCGCCGTGGTCCTTCTTCTTCTGGGAGCGTCCGGTGCTCCTGGTCCGCGACCACGAGAAGAAGGCGCCTTTCCGCTTCCTCTCACTGTCCTCGTCCCCCAGCTCTTCATTCAGGGACCGTCCTGATTTCGATTTTCCGCTCAACTGCCGTCAAAGGGAAAGCGCTGTTAAAACAGCATGAGGCTGCTGTAGGGTCACAGGAGACACGCGTGAAAGGGAGTGGGGTGGGACGCCCAGGCGGGGGCGCCGAGGGAGGTGCAGCCCGCCAACACCTCCAGACCAGCAGCTGGCCCCCGCCCCGCCCAGAGCCCCAGGAGTGCAGGCTTTTCAGGTTCTGCGAGTGAGGGAAGACGCCAACAGGGATGTCTGCTGTCTGCAGAGCGCCCTCCTGGGGAAGGCAGGCACACGGGATGGGCACCTTCTTGGGTGTGGACGTGTTGGAGTGGTCTGAGCTGGCGCTGTGCTTGGAGGCGGGGCTGCTGGGGACCTGCTGAGCATCTGGCAGCGGGCGGCCCTCCACCTCTGCCAGGATGCACTCTTGGTACAGCGGGGATTTCAGGAACCGTGTGTAGCTGTCAAACTTCATCAGGTTGAAGATCTGCCAGAAAACACAGCGCTGTCCCATCACAGACGGAACTGGACCCTCGATCCCCAAAGTGCAGGCCTCTTCCCAGAGCCCCTGTCTCCCTTGCAGGGGTTACCCAGGCTCCTCAGTATGTGATCATGCTTCTTGCAACACGCCAGCTCCTGGGGTCACACTTACACACAGCCCAGTCCAACACCAACATGAAGCCAGCACCTGAGCTGACTCAGGACAAGCAAGGTGCAGTCATGGAGAACCTGGACTCTGTTAAACAGGAATGAAACCAAGGCAACCAGAATCTAAAGGAAGTGAGACCTGCCTTGAAAATACATTCCTCGGGACTTCTCTGGTGTTCCACTGGCTAAGACTCCAGGGTTCCCATGCAGGCGCCTCAGGTTCAATCCCTGGTCATGGAACTAGAACACACGCTGCAGCTAAGACCCAGTGCAGCCAAATATATAAATATGTATAAAAAGAAAATACCTTCCTCCAATTTTTAACCTATTTCTTGTGACTAGACAATAGAAAGAACTTCTGCTGAGGCCAGGGGACACGCGCTCCAACAGTGGGTCTACATGGACACGGGCCCTGACACTGGGTCCCACGTGGACACGGGCTCTGACACTGGGTCCCACGTGGACACGGGCTCTGACACTGGGTCCGCGTGGACACGGGCTCTGACACTG
>CM035298.1:45717339-45749347 GCA_020226075.1 Hydropotes inermis
CGGGATGGGGAACACATGTAAACCCACGGCTGATTCATGTCAGTGTACGGCAAAAACCACTGCAGTATTGTAAAGTAATTAGCCTCCAACTAATAAAAATAAATGGAAAAAAAAAAAAAGAAAGTGAAAGAGGAGAGTAAAAAAACTGGCTTATAACTCAACATTCAGAAAACTAAGATCATGGCATCTGGTCCCATCACTTCATGGCAAATAGATGGGGAAACAATGGAAACAGTGACAGATTTTCTTTTCTTGGGCTGCAAAATCACTGTGGATGGGAATGCAGCCATGAATTAAAAGACACTTGCTCCTTGGAAGAAAAACTATGACAAACCTAGACAGCATACTAAAAAGCAGAGACATTTCTTTGCCAACAAAGGCCTGTGGAGTCAAAGCTATGTTTTTCCAGTAGTCATGTGTGGATGTGAGAATTGGACCATAAAGAAAGCTGAGCACCAAAGAACTGATGCTTTTGAACTGTGGTGTTGGAGAAGACTCTTGAGAGTCCCTTGGACTGCAAGGAGATCCAACCAGTCCACCCTAAAGGAGATCAGTCCTGAATATTCACAGGACTGATGCTGAAGCTGAAACTCCAATACTTTGGCCACCTGATGGGAAGAGCGACTCACTGGAAAAGACCCTGATGCTGGGAAAGAATGAGGGCAGGAGGAGAAGGGGATGACAGAGGATGAGATGGGTGGATGGCATCACCGACTCAATGGACATGCATTTGAGCGAGTTCCAGGAGATGGTACAGGACTGGGAAGCCTGGCATGCTGCAGTCCACGGGGTCACAGAGAGTCACAGGACTGAGCGACTAAATAACAACAAAGAATATGCAGAATGGATAAACAACATGGTCCTATTGTACACCACAGAGAACTATGTTCAACAGCCTGTGATAAACCAATGAACAAGAATAGTTTAAAAAAAAAATGTACATATATATGTGTGTGTGTGCACGGGTGTGTGTCTATGTGTTGGAATGTAACTGAATCGGTTTGCCGTACAGCAGAAACCAACACAACGTTGTAAATGAACTATACTTCAGTAAAAGATATTGGAAAAAAATCATCGCATCTATGTTAGAAAATAAGACAAGTAATAATAGTAACAGAAGGGACCTGGTCCTCCCGGCTGCCCGTGGAGAGGGGCCCTGAGCGCTGCCCTGGCAGAGGTGTGGCTGAGGGCACTGGTGGCCTGGACGGTGGGGGCAGGGGCGGGGCTGAGAGGACTGCAGGCGTGGAGCATGGGGGGCGGGGAGAGGTGGGCAGCAAGCTCCAGACCAAGCAGCTGCACCCTTCAAGGGTGTGAGAGCTTTTGCTTGTCAAAGGCAAGGTGTCTGGATTCCAACCCGGAGCAGGCCCTGAGCAGGCACGCAGGGCGGGAGGGAGGCGGGTGAGGGCCCCACGCCGCAGGTTCGAGGAGCGATTAGGGAAGGGAAGGACGAACGCAGAATACACGCTTTAGGGAAAGCTGACCCGTACACTGACTCATTTCTATTAAGTCTCGGCAAATACGAATTGCTTTTTAGGACTCACAGATCAACCACTGTCACTTTAAAAGTCTCATCGAAGGCTTCCCTGGTGGCCGGTGGTAAAGAATCCACTCGTCAACAGTGCAGGCTCCATCCCAGATGCAGGAAGACCCATGTGCCTCAGAGCAGCTACAGAGCCTGAGGTTCAGAGCCGGGAGCCGCAGTTATGGAGCCCACGTGCGGCTGACCACAACGAGAAAAGAGCCGACAGCCGAAGAGCCAGCACGGCCGAAAATAAATAAGATTAGTTTTTAAACGTCTCATCGATAAAGACGCTTTACAGTCAGAAGAAAAGGAACCTCCTGGCCCCTGGGTGCGGGCTCTGTGGGTCTGCAGCACACTCTGGGGTCCGCCTTGACAGACTCCTGGTGGGAGCTGGGCGTCCCCGCGCAGGGTCTTAGGGGCGCTGGCGTCCTGCACAGGACGATGGTGTAGGGAAGGTGTGTGTGTCCGCCTGCAGACAGAGCCCCCCCCAGGAAGTCGCTTCAGCTGAAAACTCCTGCTCCTCTGAGGGGAGTGGGGACCCACATGGTCAGAAAGGGACCCAGCGCCCGCACCACCCCCACGAGCTCCTCCTCTGTCCTGCAGGAGACACCCCTGCGCTGCAGTTTCTGGGACCCGAATGCCTGCTCCCTGGGCCTCAACTCCGGCGCCGGAGCTTGGAGGGTGGACAGCAGAGACCCAGCAGGAGCACCCCAGGGCCAGGCCACGCCGCCCCACTCTGCGGACCTCAGCCAGACCTCAGGGAACCTGCATCCGCTTCAGAGGGGAGAATTAGAGACACTCCCCGGGGGCACAGAGCATGTGCCTACGGTTCTTGTCACCATAAGACCTCCTGGTGGGCCTTCGTCGGGGACCCGCCAGCCGGGTGCAGAGCCCCCAGGGGACGACAAAACCCAAGCACGTCTGTGTGTCCACACACATGGACAGCCCCTGGCCTTTGACATGCACTGTCAGAGTCTGAATTTCACAATTCACAGCACCTTTCAGCTCTCAACACACGGGAAACGACGCGCATTTGTGGAAGGACTGCCCTTGAACACAAGTGAAATTCCTCCCAACACCAGGGTTCCCACCCCAACTCCAAGGCCAGTACAGTCCCTGGGGTGTCCGGTGTTTGGAAAACCCACAGGCATCCTCCAACCCAAGAGGAAGACTCTATGGAAGACCCCCACCTCCCACCTCTCAGCTTCGCTTCCGAGATGCTTCCTGGGTTCTGTTGTCACCGCTGTT
Source organism: Hydropotes inermis (assembly GCA_020226075.1). NCBI lineage: Eukaryota > Metazoa > Chordata > Mammalia > Artiodactyla > Cervidae > Hydropotes > Hydropotes inermis. Next base: position 45,720,110 of record CM035298.1, read on the forward strand.
GTTGTTTTTTACCCCTTTCAATCAGTTTGAGTCAAAAAATGCTTTCGTGATGAGGAAGTTTATGAAGTCTATCAGATTTGCTGAAAACGGGAACACCATGACCCCTACATTGGCTGGACAAACACGCAGGTTACCCTGCGGCAAATGCCTTGAGGCCCGCCCCTGGATGAACGTTTTGTGGATAATTCTGTAACTCAAGGCTCTCTCCCACTATTATCTCGCCAGAATATCTCATCCACCATAACCTCCAGCACTGTAAAGACTTGAGTCCCAATTCACGGTCAGGCTATAGGCTTCACGGCCGCCTGCCTGTGAGCCTCGCCCCCACCCCCGCACACATACCTGGAGCCCGCGCGGTCTGCCTGCCCCCGCCAACCACGACAGGGCGCAGACCAGAGGGATTTACCTGGACAGAGCTGATAAGAGCCACTGTGATGCCACTTAACCAAATACTTCCAACCATTCACCGCAAACCACCCCTCTGAATCCATACCAGGGTCAGCCAGCACAGCCCCCGGGGCCCTGGGCAAAGGCTGAGGCCACACAGAGACATTCCTCCAGAGCTCAGCTCCCCGAGGAGGCAAATTAGTGCACTTTCTCCAGAGACGCCCGTCCCCAGGCTGACAAAGGCGAGTCTCTCCCTTCAGCGCAGGGAGAAGGAGGCACAGTATACTTAACACAAAGCCTCACAAAGACGCATCCATAATTCAGAGCAGACCTTTCGCCCGCGGCTGCCGAGGAGGCTGAATTATTTAGCAGGCGAAGCAGCTCCCAAGGCTGCTCTCTGAGGCTCCAGGGCTGGAGCTGAAGCCCTGGGGCCTCAGGGAATCCTTTCTGTTAAACCAGCAGTGATGAAGGGAAAACGTCTGTAATGAGGTGACCACCCAAAGCTCACAGCGTCAGGAATGAGCCTTCACTAGGTGGTGAGCAGCCAGCCCAGACTGAGCCACTTTTCTAAACCATCAGGAGCACTGTGAGGTCAAAGCAAAGCGCACATGTGACTGTGTGGTGAAGGCTCTGTTTACAAACACGGGGGCGGGGGTCTGCTCCAGATTCTCCGATGGACGCTGCGGCATAAACTGGGTGACAGCTCTGCTAAACAAGACGTCAAATCAATCTCAGCATCCTCCAAGGGAACAATTCGGGGAGAGGCTGTAAGGCCGCAGCCCAGTCCCCGGGGAGCCACCTTCCCAGCAAGCCCTGTCTGATCTCCAGTTTCCAAGGCGCAGCCACCTGCCAGCGAGGAGGCGGCAGAGCCCAGGAGGGCATGCGCAGAGTTGGGCCGTGCCCGCTGTCTGCCCAGGGGCTTGGTCACGGGCACGGCTGATACCCCTGGGGACAGCATACAGACTGGAGCGTGAAAACACCTCCCCTGGCACCCCTCCCTTGGGGCCACAGGTCCCACTCTGTCTGGGCAAATTTTCCTTCTGGTATAAATTAAAACTTGCAGAGAGTCACAGAGACAGTAAAAGGGCCCTTCACCGCGATTCACCGGCATCCAGTCCTGCCCTGCTGTCTGTGTGACCCCTCCCCCTCCTGCTCACTCCCTCCCCTTCTCCTTGTCTGAACACAAATGCGGGTAGCTCTTCCCAAACTGGAGACTGAGCTGGAGACAGCTTGCCTCTTGGCCACTGAACAGTTTGGTGTGAATTTCTGAAGAGTGGGGACATTCCCTTTCATAGCCAGAGCACAGCCGTCAAAGCTGGGGAAAGTCACACAGCGTGACTCCCCGTTTCATCAACAAGGCCCTTTCTGGCTACTTCCCGGTCCAGGGTCCAAGTCAGCTCTGCTCAGGGCTCGTGCGTCTTTCAAAGCCCCCGGCCCCTCTGTTTCCGAGACCCAGATGTGGGCCCGTTCCGTGTGCACGGCCCTCAGCCTGGGCGGCCTGGTGTCCGGCTGACCTGGCCAGCTCCCCGTGTGCATCCTCCTGGCGTGTCTCTGCAGGAGGCAGGGCTCAGCCCATTGCAGGAGGCGCTGGCGCTGTTGGTCGGGGAGCCGGGCTTCTCCACGGTGGAGGCTCTCACATGGTGGACGGAGCCGGCTCCTGCATTTCAGCATCCAGGGGAGACTTCCTGAGGCCGCCAGTCCTCCTCCACTCAACTCTGCGAGAGCACCCCTTCTCCCCCCTTGCTACAGGCTCGTTCATCTGTATCAGTATGCACTCAGCGGGCCTGTTTCACCCAACGGCGTATAACCCACAAACACCGGACCTGTTTTTCTTTCATGCTCGCCTTCCTTCGAGCTGGGGCTTGGTCCTTCTGGTAAGCCCTCGGCATGCACTGAGCACCTCCTCATTTCCTGGCAGAGGACGCGCCTGGGGCTCATGTGGTACGTTCCCCGCTCCAGCCCAGGAAATCAGTCTTTGCTCCAAGAAGCCCAGTTCCTTTCACTGAGGAGAGGGGTTTAGACAGCAAGATCTGGACACAAGGGCTGGGGAGTCGCACTGCTCTCAGGCCCATCCAGCAGACAGAGCTAATAAACACTAACACACATACCCACACGTGCCTACGATACACAGTTCAGTTCAGTTCAGTTCAGTCTCTCAGTCGTGTCCAACTCTTTGCAACCCCATGGACTGCAGCACTCCAGGCTTTCCTGTCCATCACCAGCTCCCAGAGTTTACTCAAACTCATGTCCATCAAGTTGGTGATGCCATCCAACTATCTCATCCTTTGTCACCCCCTTCTCCTTCCACCTTCAGTCTTTCCCAGCATCAGGGTCTTTTCTAATGAGTCAGTTCTTCCCATCAGGTGGCTTCAGCATTAATCCTTCCAATGAATATTCAGGACTGATTTCCTTTATGATGAACTGGTTGGAGCTCCTTGCAGTCCAAGGGTCTTCTCCAACACCACAGTTCAAAAGCATTAATTCTTTGGCACTCAGCTTTCTTATAGTCTAATTTTCACATCCATACATGACCACTGCAAAAACCATAGCCTTGACTAGATGGACCTTTGTTGGCAAAGTAATGTCTCTGCTTTTTCATATGCTGTCTAGGTGGATTATAACTTTTCTTCTGTGTGAATACACAGGTACACATCTATTTGTTCATTTCTACATGCTCACATCCACTAAAGCCAGGAGTTCACAGTGATACCTCAAGCTCTGACCCAACCCCAGGACATCCTCCTTCTCCAGTTCTGTAACTCCATCCCACATCCCAGCAGTGGAGAGCTGGGCTCCCATGATTCTTGGTGTATTTACTCATTTGCTGGAGCACACAAAACATTCTTTAAGAACCGATAAAACACACACTTGCCAAAAACAAAACCACTAATGAGAGTTCAGTCTTTCTTTACAGTTTTTGAGATAAGATCCACATACAGTGAAATGTACAATCTTGGGTGCAGGACTGAGTTTTAATGTCACATCATTTACTTTTTAAAGCCTGTGCTTGCTAGTGAACTGGTCCACCCTTCAAACCGACCAGACCTTGAGAATACCTTGCCACACGGTCACTGCAATGATGCAACTTGGCCCTAGGGGGAACCCGGGGGAGACTCGTGCCTACACGGGTCACTGTGGCTCTGGGCAGCATCACGTGATACACTGCAAGCACCTGAGTATCGCTATGCCTTGGTTTCCCTTATTAGGGGAGGAACGAACAAATACAGGGCTTGGGCCAAGAGCAGATCTTTACACCGTGCATCCAAATATTGAGAAGATGTCAAAGAAGCTAGCTCACTGTTAATAAGACTCTTCGGACAACCTGGAAGGCCAGGTGTGGACTCAGAACTCTGGGCCATGCCCAAGTCCCACACCGCGAGGTGGAAGCCCGGGAGGGCTGCCAGCCCCCCGCCCCACCCTCATTAGCCGTGGGCCCATGTCTGCCCCGTCCTGCCCAATCCTGCCCACTCCCTGCAGCAGTCACCTGGAGCGTGTTTGCTTGAGTCCCCAGCTGCAGCCCTGGTGTGCTTTACAGATTTAAAGATGCAGCCCTTCTTTCCTCAAAGAAATCGCACAGGCAACCCCCATGAGTGGCCGGGTCACTGGGGAGGAAGAGAACATGGGTAAGAACAGGCGAGAGAGACCTCAGGCCGCGTCCTGCTTGACCTGGTGCAGCCTCGGGCAGGCGGCCCAGCTCCTCTCCGTTGTGCCCGTTTACAGAGCACCGCCGACAATGAGCGGGACTGTGGAGCCTGACGGCGCTCCTCAGACCGCAGTCCACCAACTGTTGGTCCATCAGCCCATTCTACAGGCGAGGCTGCCGAGCTGTGACACGTGAGATCAGCCGGCGACGGCGCTGGGACGGCGTCGGCGTGCTCCGCGGGACGCTCCTGGCCAGGGGTCACACCCCGGAGAGCAGGCCATCGCCGCCAGTGGTACGGAGCGGCCCTCGGCGTGCAGTGTCCTTGTGTGTACCCCCAGGGCCGCCAGACACGTGTGCCCAGACGGGAGACAGCTACGTCTGAGTCCCTCCTGCAGTCAACATCAGAAAAGTTGAGCTATAACTATTCTGGCAGAGCAAAGCGGAACAGACTCCCTGGGTCTGGAATGACACAAGTCCTTCTGGAGACTGAAATGCCAAGCAGATGGGGGTGAGACGCTGGGAGTGCTCGCGAGGCCGCGAGTGGGCAGAACGGCAACCAAAAAGGGTCAGTGTGGGAAGTGAGGCGACATGCAGAGGGGACGCTGGTGCTTGTCACGTTGAGGGCCCAGGATGCGAGGCGCGGAGATAGCAACCGAGGCCACACGTGGCTGCCCACTCACCAGCACCTGACCACAGGGTCCCCGGGACTCACCAACAAGAGACAGGACGCTTTTCAAGGATGAGCCCCAATCAACTTCGTTGATTTGGATGGAAAACTCACAGTACTCACTTACTAATTCTTTCATGAAGCTAATGTATTTCATTTCAGTGATTAAAGCCATACACTCCATGAAGACCTCCGTCACAGGGGCCAAGGGCCACACGTGAAGCTCAGACCACCCCTGCTGTGGCCTGACCCTGTCTGCGGGCCGCAGCTCAATGCAGAAGCCCAAGGACCCCAGTTGGGGGCTCCACAAGGCAGACTCAGACCGGGCGCCAACCCCGCCCTCAGCCGAGGACAGAAACCACAGGCGCGGCGGGGAGCCCAGGTCTGCACGGCGACCACGTCGCTGGGACCAGGCACCCCCACAGGACGGGGCCAGCAGGCCAGCCAGCAGAGAGGGAAAAGGAGCAAGCCTGTGGGGTCATCCGGGGTGCCCGGGGCAGGCGCCCCTCCCGCAGGGAGGGCGCCGAGGGCAGAGGAGCCACACAGAGACGCAGAGGGGTGGGCTCCCCTCACAGGCGCAGCCCCTGCGACTCTGACCCGGGGCCCGGGACAGTCAGGGTCTCATATAATCTCAATAAGGAGGGCAGCAGGTCAGGTGCAGAACTAAACAATACTTGTGGCTTTGATGTGATTTTCAAATAAAGCAATCAAATTTAAAAGGTCACTTATCCCAGGCTCCCAAACTCTGGTCACCAGGCTGGTTCCTGTTCCATGGGGTCTTCAGGCCCCACGTCCCGCTCCCTGGCCCCTACCGGAGAAGACAGGCAGCCCTCCTGCCCCTTCTGCACGAGGTGGTACTGACGAGGCGTGAGCGTCCCAAAGCCCGCAGCAGTGGTCTGGATGTCTCCAGTGGGCAGAGCTAAAGGCAGAGGTGACCCACACTGACGCAGCACCTACACAAGGAGTGGTCTGCAGCCTTCAAAAGCGGCACAAGTGTGAAAAGCAAGGGCAGAAGGAGGAACTCTTCTCCTGAAGGAGACAGAAGAACCATGACAACTAAAAGCAAAGTGTGATCCTGAACTGGATCCTTTCACTGTAGAGTTGAAATTCACCACGAATTGCTGAAATGAATAGACTGTGAGGACAAGATCGTGGTAATGTATCGGCGTTAAGTTCCTAATTTCGACAGTTGTATTTTGATTTTGCAAGAAAATGTATTCCTCTGGAACAAATTGACTCTAAAGTATTCAAGATGATAAGCGCATCATATCAGCAACTTACTTTCAAATGGTATAGAAGTTCTTTGTGCTACAGCTGCAAACTTTGAGTCTGATATAGTTTCAGGCTGAAAAAAATTAACATGGTGCAAAAAAATAAATAAACGCTGAAGCGCCCACCTGGCAGGTGTGCCCTCTTCCCCCCACCGGCCCCGGGGATCATTCAAGCCTAACTCTTCCATGGAATAAGTCAAGGTCAGGGCTCCACTACACCAGGAACCAACCATGCCTCACGCTGTCATCCTAAAACCGGATGGGATGCTAAGATGGACATTTCAACATATGTTTGTTGAAAGTCTGCTTTGTGGCAAGCTATGTCCTGGAAGCGGGAGCCTCCAGCCCAGCTCCACCTGACACAGCTGAGTCCTGGATGAAGCGCCTCCACTCCTCCTGGCTGGGCAGGGTGCTCTTCCTTCTGTGACGCTGCAGTCATCAGTCAGTTCAGTCGCTCAGTCATCCCTGACTCTTTGTGACCCCATGGACTGCAGCACACGAGGCTTCCCTGCCCATCACCAACTCCCAGAGCTTGTTCAAACTCATGTCCACTGAGTCGGTGATGCCATCTAACCATCTCATCCTCTGTTGTCCCCTTCTCCTCCTGCCTTCAATCTTTCCCAGCATCAGGGTCTTCTCTAATGAGTTGGCTCTTTGCATCAGCTGGCCAAAGTATTAGAGCTTCAGCATCAGTCCTTCCAGTGAATGTTCAGGACTGATCTCCTTCAGGATGGACTGGTTGGATCTCCTTGCAGTCCAAGGGACTCTCAAGAGTCTTCTCCAACACCACAGTTCAAAAGCATCAATTCTTTGGTGCTCAATTTTCTTTATGGTCCAACTCTCACATCCATACATGACTACTGGAAAAATCATAGCTTTGACTACATAGACCTTTGTCGGCAAAGAAATCTCTGCTTTTTAATATGCTGTCTAGGTTTGTCATAGCTTTTCTTCTAAGGAGCAAGCATCTTTTGATTTCATGGCTGCAGTCACCACCTGCAGTGATTTTGGAGCCAAAGAAAACAAAATTTGTGTTTGCATTGTTTTCCCATCTATTTGCCATGAAGTGATGGGACCAGATGCCATGATCTTAGTTTTCTGAACGTTGAGTTTTAAGTCAGTTTTTTCACGCTCCTCTTTCACCTTCATCAAAAGGCTCTTTAGTTCCTCTTCACTTTCTGCCATAAGTGTGGTGTCATCTGCGTATCTGAGGTTATTGATATTTGTCCCAGCAATCTTGATTCCAGCTTTTGCTTCATCCAGCCCAGCATTTCTCACGATGTACTCTGCATATAAGTTAAATAAGCAGGATGACAATATGCAGCCTTGACGTACTCCTTTCTCAATTTGGAACCAGTCTGTTGTTCCATGTCTGGTTCTAACTGTTGGTTCTTGACCTGCATACAGGTTTCTCAGGAGGCAGGTAAGGTGGTCTGGTATTCCCATCACTTAAAGAATCTTCCACAGTTTATTGTGATCCACACAGTCAAAAGCTTTAGCATAGTCAATGAAAAAGTAGATGTTTTTCTGGAATTCTCTTGCTTTTTCGATGATCCAGCGGATGTTGGCAATTTGATCTCTGGTTCCTCTGCCTTTTCTAAATCCAGCTTCAACATCTGGAAGTTCACAGTTCATGTACTGTTGAACCCTAGCTGGGAGAATTTTGAGCATTATTTTGCTAGTGTATGAGATGAGTGCAATTGTAAAGTAGTTTGCGCATTCTTTGGCATTGACTTTCTAGGGACTGGAAAACTGATCTTTTCCAGTCCTGTGGCCACTGCTGAGTTTTCCAAATTTGCTGGCATATTGAGTGCAGCACTTTCACAGCATCATCTTTTAGGATTTGAAATAGCTCAACTGGAATTCCATCACCTCCACTAGCTTTGTTCATAGTGATGCTTCCTAAGGCCCACTTGACTTCGCACTCCAAGATGTCTAGCTCTAGGTGAGTGATCACACCACTGTGATTATCTGGGTTGTGAAAATCTTTTTTGTACAGTCCTTCTGTGTATTCTTGCCACCTCTTAGTATCTTCTGCTTCTGTTACATCCATACTATTTCTGTCCTTTATTGAACCCATCTTTGCATGAAATGTTCCCTTGGTATCTCTAATTTTCTTGAAGAGATCTCTAGTCTTTTCCATTCTATTGTTTTCCTCTATTTCTTTGCACTGATCACTGAGGAAGGTTTTCTTATTGCTATTTTTTGGAACTCTGCATTCAGATGGGTATATCTTTCTTACTGCTATTTTTTTGGAACTCTGCATTCAGATGGGTATATCTTTCCTTTTCTCCTTTGCCTTTTGCTTCTCTTCTTTTCTCAGCTATTTGTAAGGCCTCCTCAGACAACCATTTTGCCTTTTTGCATTTCATTTTCTTGGGGATGGTTTTTATCACCACCTCCTGTACAACATTATGAACCTCCATCCATAATCGGGTACTAATGCCATAGGATGCTGTGAAAACTCCTCAACCAAGTCACTTGACCATTCTGTAAACCCACAGCAGTCACTGTATATACAGGCATCATAAGAATACTGTGACAAGGGGTCCCCTGGTGGTCCAGTGGTTAAGAGTCTTCCTTGTGGAAAACAAGGGAATTCCAGAAAAAGATCTACTTCACTTACTACACTTAAGCCTTTGATTGTGTGGACCACAATAAACTGTGGGAAATTCTTAGAGATGGGAACACCAAGACCACCACGAGGAGAAATATCAATAACCTCATCTATGCAGATGACACCGCCCTTATGACAGAAAGTGAAGAAGAACTAAAGAGCCTCTTGATGAAAGTGAAAGAGGAGAGTGAAAAAGTTGGCTTAAAGCTCAACATTCAGAAAACTAAGATCATGACATCCGGTTCCATCACTTCATGGCAAATACATGGGAAAACAGTGGAAACAGTGCCTGTCTTTATTTTCCTGGGCTCCAAAAATCACTGCAGATGGTGACTGCAGCCATGAAATTAACAGATGCTTACTTCTTAGAAGGAAAGTTATGACCAACCTAGATAGTATATTAAAAAGCAAAGACATTACTTTGTCAACAAAGGTCCATCTAGTCAAGGCTATGGTTTTTCCAGTAGTCATGTATGGATGTGAGAGTTGGACTATAGAGAAAGCTGAGTGCTGAAGAATTGACGCATTTGAACTGTGGTGTTGGAGAAGACTCTTGAGAGTCCCTTGGACTGCAAGGAGATCCAACCAGTCCATCCTAAAGGAGATCAGTCCTCGGTGTTCATTGGAAGGAACTGATGCTGAAGCTGAAACTCCAATACTTTGGCCAGCTGATGCAAAGAGCTGACTCATTTGAAAAGACCCTGATGCTGGGAAAAATTGAGGGCAGGAGGAGAAGGGGATGACAGAGGATGAGATGGTTGGACGGCATCACTGATTCAATGGACATGGGTTTGGGTGGACTCTGGGAGTTGGTGATGGACAGGGAGGCCTGGTGTGCTGCGGTTCATGGGGTCACAAAGAGTTGGACACAACTGAGCAACGGAACTGAACTGAACCAGACCACCTTACCTGTCTCCTGAGAAAACTGTATAGAAGCAACAGAACTGGACATGGAACAATGGACTTCTTGAAAATTGGGAAAGGAGTACAAGGCTGTGTATTGTCACCCTGCCTATTTAACTTATATGCAGAGTACCTCATGCAAAATATCAGCTGGATGAAGCACAAGCTGGAGTCCAGATGCAAGAAATATCAACAACCTCAGATATGTAGATGGTACCATTCTAATGGCAGAAAGCAATGAGCAACTAAAGAGCTTCTTGATGAGACTGAAAGGAGAGCATGAAAAAGCTGATTTAAACTCAACATTCAAAAAAAAAATGAAGACCATGGCATCCAGTCCATCACTTCATAGCAAATCAATGGGGAAAAAGTGGAAACAGTGACAGATTTTTGTGGGCTCCAAAATCACTGCAGATGGTGACTGCAGTCATGAAATTAAAAGACACCCGCTCCTAGAAGGAAAGTATGAGAAACCTAGACAGCATATTGAAAATCAGAGGCATCACTGCCAACAAAGGTCTGTAGAATCAAAGCTGTGTTTTTCCAGTAGTCATGTATGGATGTGAGAGCTGGACCATAAATAAGGCCGAGCACCAAAGAGCTGATGCTTTTGAACTGTAGTGTTGGAGAGGTCTCTGGTGAGCCCCCTAGACAACGAGGAGATCCAACCAGTCCATCCTAAAGGAGATCAGTCCTGAATATTCACTGGAAGGACTGATGCTGAAGCTGAAGCTTCAACATTTTAGCCACCTGACATGAAGAGCTGAGTCATTTGAAAAGACCCTGATGCTGGGAAAAACTGGAGGCAGGAGAAGGGGACGACAGAAGATGAGACGGCTGGATGACATCACTGGCTCAATGGACATGAGTTTGAGCAAAGTCCAGGAACTGGTGATGGACAGGGAGGCCTGGCGTGCTGCAGTCCATGGGGTCGCAAACAGTCGGACGCAACTGAGTGAGTGAACACCAGGATGCTATGCACAACACAAGGAGCACAGCCAGCGCTTTATAACAGCTGTGGACGGCATACCGTGTGTCCTTTATAACAGCTGTGGACGGCATACCGTGTGTCCTTTAAAAATCATGAGCGAGCATGTCGTACACCTGCAATATATAACATTGTAAATCATGCTTCACTTAAAGAAAATGGAATGGGGGCTTCATTTTACCAGATACTCCTTTAGTTTCTATTGTGATAATCACACAGTCTTACCCCTTTAACCTATCCATACAACACAACCTGCCTATGTGCCTGTGAAACTCCTTTACTGAAACGTAAACCCCATGAAGGCAGGGGCTTTGTTTTGTTCACCAATATACCCCCAGTGCGCAAAACAGTTTTTAGAAGAAAGTAGGAGCCCTAAAAATAATTGTTGAATCAATGAATCATGACTTCAGTGGAAAATTCTCTATTTTTAAAACTCTCTTTGCATTCCTTTAATAAGGGTGGCTGAAATGGCAAAGAATCTGCCTGCAATGCAGGAGACCTGGGTTCGATCCCTGGTCGGGAAGATCCCCTGGAGAAGGGCATGACAACCTACTCCAGTATTCTTGCCTGGAAAACCCCATAGACAGAGGAACCTGGTGGGCTACACACAGTCCATGGGGTCGCAAAGAGTCAGACATGACTGAGCGACTTTCACTTTTACTGTCCATACAGATGAATTAAAAAACACAGCTGGATTCAATTTGCTAAAATTTTATTTAAGAAGTTTCCATATTTGTTCATAAGTTAAATTGGCCAGTGGTCTAATTTTGTGCTATCCTTGTCCAGTTTTGGTATCAAGGTTATGCTGGCTTTGCAAAATAAGCAGGGGGGCTTCCCATCTTCTGTACCCTGCGTGGCAGACCACGTGAAGTCCAAACAAAATGCTGGCTGCCCCTCCTCATGGGAGGGCTGTCACGCCCTCTGCCTCAGTGTCGGGCTTGCCCTTGTGACGGGCTTTGGCCAATGAACGTGGGCGCGTAACAGGTGCCACCCGTGCGGGGCACTGCCTGCTTCTGCCACACCCCTCCTCTCTGCCACAGGACCCACAGGGCCCCACGAGGAACTGCTCCAACAGTCTGGCTCCTGGGGTGAAAATACGCAGACCAGAACACAGTCAAACATAATGAAAGCTAAGAAAGAAATTTTCCTTTTTCAGAGCCACTGAGAGTTTGGAATTACTTGTTACTGCAACATCACTGTCCTAAGCTGACCGATACACGCACCTATAAATTGGTTTGGGCATGTTGCCTTTTTCAGTATAGATCTCTGGCTTCCAAACCAGTTTTGCCTGTGTTGATTCATCTAACCAATGTTTCTCTTTCCTCTTAGGCTAATCATATTTTCCTAAACTTTGTCCAACTGACCTGGTAATCAGATGCATTAGTATAAAGTTATTCATAAAATTCTCTGTTGTATTTGATGTTATCTTTGTCTTCTTTATTCTTCATTCTTGATATATTTTCCCTCTTTCCTTTGGTCACACTTACTGAAGACTTCTTTTTTGGTCTGATTAGTCAGTTACATACTGTTTGTTTTATTTGCCATTTTGTTAATTTCTACTTTATCCTTATTATTTCTTTAATCTTAATTTGAGTTTGTTTTGTTTGTATGTTATGTTTTTATGTTGAAAGCTTATTTCCTGTATCTTCCAACTTTTCTTTTTTATAATATATACATTTAAAACTACAAAATTTTCTCTGAAAACCACTTTGACTATATTCCATGGTGTTAATGTGCAGCACTATAATTATTACACAGTTCTAAACTGTAATATAATTTCCATTTTAGTTTTTTCCTTGACCCATGGATTATTTGGAAATATAATTTTAAACTTTCAAACATACAGATTATATATGTTTTTTTTTTCAACTGGCTTCTATTTAATTACACTGATAATAGATGTGACCTATATGCCATAAACATATTTTAAATTTGTAGGAACTTATTTCTGGAGTAGAATACTGCCAACTTTGGTAGATACTCCACCTACCTTTGGGGGTGAAAGTATATTCCCTATTGGGTGTAATATATATATGTGCGTATGAGTGTGTATAAAATGTAATATATGTGTATATATATGTGTGTGTGTGTGTGTGTGTGTAATATAAGTTGTCTGTTTTATAACTCAAATACTCTGTGATCTTATTCTATTTCTTAGCTTCTGGAAAAGGTATATTATAGACTTCCCCTAAGAATACTTGTCCACGTTTATTGCAGGCCATCTAACTTTGTTGATAAGTGAGAGACTCTTATTTTTGGTGCATATTGCCTGCTTTGTTCTTTTTATAGGTTTTTAACTTGAATTATTTTGCGTGATGTTATTATCGCCATACCAATTTTCTCTTTTCTTAAAATCTACTCAAGGAAAAGATTAATTTCATTTAATTTTTTCAATCTTCCTGTGTGTTCTAATTTTGAATTTTAAACAGTCTAAACGGAGAGCTTTTCTCCTCTGATGCACTTCCCCTTCCATTTGCTCTGTGACCTGTCCTGGGTTCTTCTCTCTGCCTAGTCCTTCTAGGAAGTCTTATCCCCTCCTAGGGCCACGTCGACCAGAAACGCAGTGAAACAGCAACAGGGACGCTAACGTAAAACTGGCAGCTCTTTACGATGTACGTGTCACGTGCTGCTCCAAGGGCGTCACAGTTCTCACAGTAACTCTGCACAGCGGGTCGCGGTGCCCACATTACAGTCCGAGACCTGAGCCGCCCGCACTCGAGACTCGCCACACATCCCCGCGCCTCTGACGACGCCGTCTCCACCGTCCTCCGCTGCCCACTGATCTCGCAGGTTTGGGCCTCGTCTTCTCATGACCTCCCAACACTCAAGCCTCTCCCAGCACTAAACCCGCCAGCAGACTTTAGACCGCCAAGCTCACACTCCCAGGCCTGGCCGCTCCCAGCATCGGCACCCACTCACCCCGCTCTCGGCACCACGGTCCCACCTGGGGCCTGAGGAGCCGCTCGAGAGTCACAGCATGTCTTCCTGCCCTGTCGCCCGCTTCTCCCGGCCCTGCCCCCCTCGCCCGCCAACGCCGTGCCCGGCGCCCACGGAGGTGTCTTCGCAGGCAGAGCACCACCCTCTCCAGGGTTCCACGGCCCCACGGGTCCTTCTCTGCTCCCTCCCAACCCCCCAGACTCACATCAGGGGTCACCTCCGTCACAAGACTTTCCCTCCCCTCCTCTGAACAAAGCATGTCTGAGGGTGACACTGGCCTGAAGTCAGCTCACTTCATGCTGGTTTTAGATACTGATAGAGGTTAACTCATCTAGAAGGGATGGCTTTTTAAAAGGCAAACAAAACATAAAAAAATCCAGCTGTCCTAATACCAGCGTGGCTTGTGCCACCATTTCCAGCAAAAGCACCACACACAAATTCCAAAAGTCTTGTGTCTCCACCAGCTCAGACAGAAGAAAGGTGACTCTGGAAAACCACCAGCAACCCACTAATGGCTCCAAAATGTGGCAGAAAATGCCAAGCAATCTCAAGACTACACAAGCAGACCTCTAAGTGCAGACAGCATGACAGTGATTATGACATGAAGTACTGCTCCGATGACAAAGAAACCAACAAAACAGAAGACAGAGGCTAGAAACAGACCTGCAAATATACGATTACATGATAAAGACGCCACGTCTGTTCAGTGGGGAGAGGATTTGCCTTTTCAATAGATGGAACTGGGTCACCTGGGCTTCACAGGGAAAGTGAATCCTGTCCCCTAACTCACATCATACAAAAATCAGTTTCAGATGGCCAGAGGTTTCACTGTAAAAGATTAAAGCTTCATGGTTTCACCTTCATGGTCTTGGGAAGGGCAACCCCTGCTCTAAAGGATATAAAAGCATCAGCAGAAAAAGAAAGTGATGAAAAACGGATGGTCATCAAAACAGCATGAGGAGAATGAACAGGCAAGCTGCAGAGACTCACCTGAACATATGAACTCAGTGTGAGAGTCAAGTCCAGGATATGTTTCAACATTTCTTACAAACCAGCAAGGAAAGGCAGACGACCCAGGAGGAAAATGGGCAGAGGTCCTGCTTGGACACTTCACAAAAGAAGACATGCCAGTGACCAACAACACACAATGGTGCTCAACCCACCAGTCGTCACGGCCCTGCAAGCTTAACTACAACCCAGTGCCGCCCACCACCTCCAGGAGATTGCTCAAATTCACGAGTCAGTGATGCTGTCTAATCATCTCATCCTCTGTTGCCCCCTTCTCCTCCCACCTTCAATCTTTCCCAGCATCAGGGTCTTTTCCAATGCGTTGACTCTTCGCACCAAGTGGCCAAAGTAGCTTCAGCATCAGTCCTTCCAATGAATATTCAGGACTGATTTCTTTTACAATGGACTGGTTTGATCTCCTTGCAGTCCAAGGGGCTCTCAAGAGTCTTCTCCAACACCACAGTTCAAAAGCATCAATTGTTTGGTGCTCAGCCTTCTTTACGGTCCAACTCTCATATCTGCAGGTAACTACTGGAAAAACCATAGCTTTGACTAGACAGAGCTTTGTTGGCAAAGTAATGTCTCTGCTTTTTAATACACTGTCTAGGTTGGTCACAGTTTTTCTTCCAAGCAACAAGTGTCTTTTAATTTCACAGCTGCAGTCACTGTCTGCAGTGACTTTGGAGCCCCAAAAAATAAAGTCTGCCACTGCTTCCATTTTTTCTCCTTCTATTTGCCATGAAGTGACAAATGTAAAATGTAACTGTGTGTAATTATTTAATCACCCGGCTGTCAGATACACTGCTTTCTAGATGTGTTACCTACATTTTATAAATCCACACCAGCCAAGGTGGCGTCTCAAGTCATGAGTAAGGGTGCCCTGCGTGTGTGCCCCAAGCTCCCGTGGCTGGTGGGGATCACTACGCACACACTGCCCTGTCCAGGAGGGGCTGGCGCTGCCCTGACGAGGGGGACGGAGCCTGGAGCACTCCGGACGGAGCCTACACACACAGGAAGCAACCCTGGGAGCCCAGGAACAGCAAAGCTGGGAGCTGCAGACTCCGTGCTCCCAGAACCGGCCCGGGGTTGTGAGATTTCTGAGTCCCCACTGGTTCTAGCTGAACACCTGGCCTTCGAAGGAGACTCCACATGTGTCAGCTGTAAGTAGCGGGGCTAAGCTTAGAGTGAATGCTACTTTAGATCTGTCCTTTGAAAAAGCCTGAAACAAGCCTCAAAGGGATCAAGCCAATCCCCAAGTGGCCTGACAGCCAGTTAAAGCAAACCCCAACACTCTTCAAGGGAAGATAACGAAATCAAGCACCCACTCAAAAATCACTAGCCAAGGAATGATACAGAAATGAGATCCACGCCCAGGGGGCAAATCAGTCAGCAGAACGGACCCAGAAGGACGACAAGGATGAGTCAGCAGATACAGACTGAAGACACTATGAGATGCTGCAAAGCGTGCTCAAGAGTTTAAAGGAAAGCATGAATATATGAGGAGAGAAGTGAAGGGTTACATAAGGTCAGAGAGGGACTGCTAGAAATAGAAAACAAACCTCTGAAGTGAGATTCCACAGGAGGGAACTAATGGCATACTGAACACTGCAGAAGAAATTGGTGAACTCAGAGAGCAAAAGAAACTATGAGACATGAAGCATATGGAGAAGAAAAAAGGCTGAAAATGAGCAAGCCCCAGTGGCCCGCAGGAAAAGCCCACGTCCCCAAAGCGGGAGAGGAATGAACAATCTCTGACCCTCAATGCACCCCAAATGGCAGGCACACAAGACCCACCCAAGACTCTTCATGATTAAGCTGCTAGAGTCAGCAAGAAAAAGAAAACCTCACAGGTAGAGAAGGTAGGCTCAGAGGCATCCACTTCTCGCCTCGTAACCTGCACAAAAGCGCCTGCAGAGAGCCTTTGAGACAAGCCGCTGAGCCCTCCCCAACCTCAGGATCAGCTTTTAGACCTCTTCCCCTCAATGACTTCGGCAAATCAGATTTTCAACCCAATCTATATAATACTTTCTCAGCAACTCTATACATATTTTCTTGAGAATGAATCTAAAAAAAATGTCAGACCATGTTGAAGGTTCTTGGATAGAAACTTTCATGCATTTAAACCAATATTAATTATTTTAGTAAACTCTTCATTGAAGTAGAACACGTGCCCCGAAAGGACACAGACCCTGAGTGAACACTCACGTAAGGGGGAACTCGGGCTGCGTGTGGTGGGAAGGGCTGTAGGGCCACTGCTCCTGATGGACACATGGCCACTAAGCCGTCCTCACACTGATCTTTCAAGCCGCGGCTTCCTAGGAGACGCCACCCCTCTGGAATCAAACGGACCATCCCTTGGAGCGGAAGGACGCACACCTGCGTCCAGGTAGGGCCTCCGAGGGCGCACGCAGAGTGGACAGGAGGGACACAGAGGGGACCACCTCCACGGTGGCCGCAGAGCTGCACAAGAAAGGCCTCAGGCAAACACCCCCAGCCGTCAGCCGGCGTGGCTTCTGGGGCGAAGGTACGAGGCCACTGCCTTACGACTTACGAACTTCTGTGTGCTTGGAACAGTATGAATAATTACTAATAAAAACTCTCTAGCAGAACTGGAAAGAAACAAGTGCGTTGCAAAGAATCTTGGCAGAAATCAAGACTCCATGCTTCTAAAAACGAAAATCTAAGTCTGACTCGTGTTTACAAAATACATAGTACTTCAAACCCTATAAATACACAATGTTACTCTGGGTATAATTTTTAGGTTCAAAGCAAACCGTGAGGAATGTGACATATTAAACCAAAATAAAGACGTCGGCTTTAAACAACCCCTCTCACACAGCAAATTACAAATTACCATTCCATCTCTACTATTTAACAAACATTTTTGAAAACGAGCAATTAGGCTGCACTGTTTTTCCGATGAGGAAAATATGAGTTCACCAGAATTCTACACAAATCCTACCCTGGCACTACCCTGAAACCTTTACATTCCTCTTTCTCTTTTGCAGTGTGGCTGCTGCTAAGTCGCTTCAGTCGTGTCCAACTCTGTGCGACCCCAAGACGCAGCCCACCAGGCTGCCCCATCCCTGGGATTCTCCAGGCAAGGACACTGGAGTGGTTTTGGCAGTGTTAGAGAATGCAAATTCATTTGCAGAAGCGCGAGAAGCTATAGCGCCTGACATTTTGAAGAAGGGGGCAGTTTAACTCCCTCAGTTATTAACAGGCATGCAGGCCTCGCTGCCAGGCCCACCACAAGAGGCCAGGAAGCGGTCTGACCACAGGGCTCCCTGCTGCCCGCCACCCACCAGGCAGGGGAGGAGGTGCCCGGAGTGAAGACGAAGACACAGACAGACAGACTCCAGCCTGCGCGCTCCCCCCCGGGCGGAGCCGCGCTGCACGCAGTGTCACTGGGCTGGGGGACAGGCGGCCCACCAAGGGCCTGCAGGGGGAGTCGGCTCTTCCCAACGAATAACCAAAGGCAAGAGGAGCTTCTCTGTGCGTTGACTTAGGTTCTCTCACGGAATGCTGTTAAAGGAATGGCCCTCTACCCCAACACCTGAAATAACGAGCCCCTTCTGGAGATCACAGTTTGCTGGTCCACAGGCGGACCAGGTGGCGGGCTGGGGCTGGACTTGGGCGGGTGGCGGGAAGCACCCCCACCCTGGAGGTGGGGCATGGAGACCCCTGGTCGGATCTGACCCAGATTCTGCTCAGCACGGTTCCCTGGGTGTCCAGCAGGTCGTGGAGGGGGCAGATCCCTGGCCAACGGGGCCGGGCGGCCGGGCCCCTGAGCGGGGTGCAGCCCCGGCCAGGCGTGTACAAGCTCTTGGGAGAGGACCTGGGCCCTGAACATGCTCTGCTGGCCCGGGACACGCCACACAGGTCCTGGAGGAGTGGGAGGCCAGGAGGAACGGAAGCGCCACGCGTGGCCACCCACTGTCCTCTTCCGCTTCCTACTGAAGGCCATTTCAAGGCGAGACCAAACAAAGCAGCGGCCGGCAGCGCCCCGGATGAGCGCGGGCACCTGAGCGAGTGCCAGACTGCTTCCCGGTGGCAGCACCAGCAAGCCAGAGCGGAGGGGCTACAGAGCAGCCACCGACCTAGCAGAACCACCACCACGGAGGGCACGATCTGCAGCCATTAGCCTCAAACAAGAAAAAGAGAAAGGGGGGAAAAGCCAAGAGAAGGTGCAGCATAAGAAGGTTTTGACAGGCTCTGTGTCTGACCCACCCCTGAGGTGGGCAGGTGTCCTGGGGAAGCAAGTTGCACCAACAAAACCCTAAGCATTCCAATCGAGGCATGAGAACAGGGACGATGGGGAAAGGCAAGGACACCCGCTCGTGCGTAAAGCCCGGCCGGCGCTGGGGCTGCTGGCTGAGGCAGGAAAGACAGCGGCTCAGCGCTGCACCCTCGGGCTCGAGCATCTCTGCGCCAGAAAGCACGGGGACGGGGCGGGGACCTATGCACATCCATGGGTGGGCAGTGGGCTGACAGACGAGGAATGGACGGGTGGGTGGGTCAGTGGAGGCACAGTGGATGGAGGGATGAATAAGTGGGTGGATGAATCGGTGGATAACTGGGTGGATGGGTAAGTGGATGGGTGGATGGATGGATGGATGGATGGATGGAGGGACGGAAGAATAAGTGGATGGATGGGTGAATGGATGGATGGCTAAGTGGATGGATGGATGGATGGGTAAGTGGACAGACTGATGGATGAGTAAGTGGATGGATGGATGGAGGCATAAGTAGATGGACAGATGGATGGGTGAGCCAACAGATAAAGGAAGGTATATAATATGCAAAAAGCAAACACAAAGTCTGGTCTGGAAGAAAACATAGCCTAAAGAACTTTAGAAATTTTTAAAGAGACAGGAATACCAGACCACCTTACCTGTCTCCTGAGAAACCTATATGTGGGTCAAGAAGCAACAGTTAGAACTGAACATGGATCAATGGACTGGCTCAAAATCGGGAAAGGAGTATGACAAGGCTGTATATTGTCACCCTGCTTATTTAACTTCTATGCCAAGTACATCATGCAAAATGCTGGGACAGATGAATCACAAGCTGGAATCAAGATTTCTGGGAGAAATATCAATAACCTCAGATATGTAGATGATATCACTTTAATGGCAGAAAGAGGAACTAAAGAGCCTCTTGAAGAGGGTCAAAGAGGAAAGTGAAAAAACTGGTTTAAAACGTAACATTCAGAAAACTAAGAACATGGCATCCAGTCCCATCACTTCATGCAAATAGAAGGGAGGAAAGTGTATTAAAAAGACGACATATTAAAAAGGAGAGACATCAATTTTTGTCAACAAAATTCTGTCTCGTCAAAGCTATGGTTTTTCCCATAGTCATGTATGGATGTGAGAGCTGGACCATAAAGAAGGCTGAGTACCAAAGAATTGATGCTTTTGAAGTGTGGTGGTGGAAAAGACTCGAGAGCCCCTTGGACCGTAAGGAGATCAAACAAGGCAATCCTAAAGGAAATCAGTCCTGAATATTCACTGGAAGGATTGATGCTGAAGCTGAAGCTCCAATACTTTAGCTACCTGATATGAAGAGCCAACTCATGGGAAAGACCCTGATGCAGGGAAAGACTGAGGACAGGAGGAGAAGGGGACGACAGAGGACGAGATGGTTGGACGGCATCACCGACTCGATGGACGTGAATTTGAGCAAACCCTGGGAGATAGTGAAGGACAGGAGCCTGGTGAGCCGCAGTCCAGGGGTTACAAAGGGTCAGACACAGCTTAGCAACTGAACAACTATGAGAGAAAGGGGAAAATGCAGAGATGAGGAAACAAAGTGAGCACAAAATCAATATTATTGCAAAATGACTAAAAAGTTAAAAAAAAAAGAGGCAAGGTGTGTCTGAAAAATCAAACTAATGACACAGAAAATAACGTCTACAACAGAACTGCCTTTGAATACAGCTGACACACTTTACGAAAGGAGCGGAAGGGAACACAGCACTCTCAGGCTCCTAGAGACCGGCCTGGGCTGGGCTGGGCTGGGCTGGGGAGCAACAGCAAAGGAGCTGAGGGTCTGAACAGCTTCACGGCGGCAGTGTGGTCAGGATTCCTTCTGAAGGTTTGCAAACCTATCTGAAGAAAGATTAGCATCCAAAATACACAAGGAACTCATATAATTCAATAACAAAAACCCAAATAATCAGGTTAAAAATGAGCAAAAAACCTGATTTGAACATATACTTTGACAAACAAGACATACAAATGGCCGACACGCACACGAAGAGACGCTCAACGTCGGTAATCTCGAGGAAATGCAAACCAAACCACAACGAGGCGGCACCTCACGCCCATTAGTGGGCAGCCATGTCTGCTATCAGGCGGACAAGAAACAAATGCTGCAGGGGTGTGGAGAAAAGGGAACCCTCCTGCACTGCTGGTGGGAATGGACATGGGTGCAGCCGCTGTGGAAAACAGCATGGAAGCTCCTCGAAAAAAGTAAAACTAGAATGACTATATGATCCAGAAATTCCATTCCTGGGTATTCACCCAAGTGAAACAGAATCTCAAAAGATATCTATATCACCACATTCACTGCAACATTACTCACCATAGTCAAGATACAGAAACAACTTCAGTGCCACAGATGAGTGGATGAGGAAAGTACGGCATTATATATCCTATTCCAATATTCCATTTAAGGAGCGCTATTCAGTCTTAAAAAAGAAGGGAACCCTGCCTGTGCAACAGCACAGATGACTCTGGAGGACATGCGAGAACACAGCCCCGACACAGAACAAATCCCGCACACTCTCCTGTCTGTGTGGAAACTACCACACTCAAATTCATTGAAGTAGGGGGCAGGACGGCGGTTGCCAGGGGCTGGGGGCAGGGGAGGTGGGAGGTGCAGGTCGAGGGATCAGAGTCTCAGCTGTGAGAGGAGGACCTGCAGCATAGTGGCTACAATTAACCGTGGTGTTTTGTACACTTGTCTGCGAAGACGGTCGACCTCCGTGGGCCCGCATCACACACAACAGGTACCGTGTGCACTAGCAAGGGTGCTGATTAGCTTCATTGAGTGACTCGGCCATGTGCATGTATATCAACATCTCACACCATACACCTAAACACACAATTTTTTATCAACTATACCCCCAATAAAGCTGGAAAAGAAGCAAAATAAAGCCATCTTTAAAAGGGGAAAAGAAAGCCTTGTGCAGGAAGAGGCTGCTGGGCTCAAGGGTGAGTCAGGATGACACGCACGGGCGGGCACGGAGCAGGAGGCAGGGCGCTGAGCTCACCCACAGCCTGCTTCTCTCTGAGGGCATCGCACAGCCCAGCTTTACGACAGGATCCTGGTCACTGTAAGCACTGTTGGCTTAACCCGACACGCTCAGCCGCACTCCACACGGACCACAGCCACCAATGGTCCTAACCAGCCAACACTACGCTCCGCCCCCAGTTACAAAGGAACGGGCCAGCATGCGGTGCCCCCAGGCCCCGGCCCCTCCCCGCGTCCCGAGCCCCAGGACCGTGCCGGCTCAGGCCAGGCCCAGCTCACGGAGCCGACACTGGCGCCCCTCGCTGGGCGACACCCCGGGCTGGGCGGCCAGGCTCCTCGGCTGCAGGGGACACGGAGCCCCGCTGTGCGGCCTTCTTGGCTTCTTCTAACCTGCCAGCCCCTTCCTCACTCCCCAGGCTTGACCAAAGCTAAGGTCCACTGGAAAGAGGCAGATGGAGACGAGCAGGGCAGAAGGTACACACAGACTCAAAGAATGTCTCCATTCAGAAAACAAACAAGAATTAGAGGACTCACATCTTTGACCTCAGGTACTATTTCTGATTTCTAAAGGCCAGTTTCTGTTAGAACAGTAAGCAGAAATATTACAAAGTACTGATGATTTGTTTATGGCACGGAGCTTACAATAAACATTGAAACTATATGTCCGTTAATCAGAGGTGGTAAACAGTGGATTCTGGAGAAAGACAAAGGAAACTATAGGCGTCCCCGTGGAAGATGGCTGCTCGGGTACCCCGGCCTTGGAAGCCAAAACATCACCAGAGGGTGGGCTACACCCGGCGAGTCCAGTAGACACGTCTGCTGCTGCATTTACAGAACGGATTCTACAAGAGGATGTTACTAAGAAGGCCGCCACCCTAACAGCCTAGCGCAGGTCTTACTGAGCTCCCAGGCCCTGGCCGCGGCTGCCACACGGTAAACACCTTCATGCCACGTTCACTCGACAGACACCTCCTGTGTGACTGCTGTGCTGGGGGCCGAGGACAACCCTGACCCCACCTCACAGAGGTCTCCATCCCCGGGTGGAGGGAGCTAACAGTGACACCGACAAACCATCAAAACAACAGGACCTCGTCAGCAGTGTCAGAAGGGGCTGAAGCTGGGCTGACCCTCAAGAGAGGGCTGGGTGGTCAGTATAGCGCTCTGGGGAGCTGCCCCCAGCTGGGGAGACACTGGCAGCAGACGGCGCTGTGTGGGGCCGCCGAAGCCCCCGTGTGCCTGAGAGTCCAGTGGAGGCCTGGGGAGGAAGCAAGCCCACCCGGAAGGCAGCGCCCAGGTCAGCAGTGAGGTGGGCTGAACGGGAGAAGGAAGCGGGAGGCACCAGGCTGCAGAGACAGAGAAAGGTGGGGAGAGCCTGGGACCAGTGTGCCTAGAGGTCAGAAAGGTCAGGCCGGCGTCTCCACAGCAGCCAGAGAAGACACGCCGTGTGGAAGTGTCCCCAGGAGCTGGAGTCACGTCCCCAGGGTCACAGCTGACCTGTGCCTGCAGATGGGAGCATCCACGCAAAAGCTCCCTAAAGCCCCCAACTGCCCAGCCTCAAGAGGCAGGTCCAGGGACGGCAGGGACAGTCCGGCCCTTCCAGGACATGGGAGTGGGGTGGGAGGCGCATCCTGGCAAAGCCGCTCAGTCCAAAGTAGGAAAAGAAAGAATGAAAACAGGAGAATGAACTTCTACTACAACAAGGCTGCCTTGTGCCAAAGCCCAGGTCCAAGGGCTGCAAGGCTCCCTGCCCCCAACGCGGGAAGGCCTTAAACCTCCTCACAAGCTTCTGCCTGTTCAGCTGCTGGGGCCTCTGTCCCAAAGCTGGGGGTGGCAGTGTGAATACACATTTGGATGATTCGCCACAAGACAGATCTTTGCATTTTTAAACCTCTCTCAAGTGCTAGAATGTTCTTCCTGCTCTTGAGCCAGAATCTGCCTCCTTGACTCAGCCCGGGTCCTGGTCTGACCTCCACAGAGATTGACCTCTAACCCTCCTTACAGGGTGGTCTTGGGCTTTGGGCCCCTCTCCTGAGAAAGTGAAGACACATTTCAGGTTGACAAAGACTGCAAACACAGCATTGTCCAACCTCCTTAAAATAAAGCCACAAAATTAACTATATGGCAAGAACAGACACAGTAAAACATAACGTGTGAAATGAGTCCAACAGGTAAGTAAGTCCAATGATCTCACCGACAAGGTTAACTGATCACAAAATATTAAGTGTTGACTTATTAGTCACCCACACCAGACGGGATGACTAGGTGGGGACCATTCCAACCTGTGGAAAGGCCGCTCCCCAAAGCCGGCTCCTGAGTCAGCACAGGATGTACTTCCCACGGCAACTGTGTGTTCCTGAAGCTCCAGGTCCCGGAGCCGGAATCTCCTGCTCGGCACGAATGGGAGATGTCTCTGTGTGGAGACACGTTCCAAGCTCCCACCTGGATCCTCTCACCAGCCCCCAACCGCACGGGGAAAGGCAACCCCAGGAAGCAGGCGTCAGGAAGCGGAGGGTCCAGGGAGGGGCCAGGACGCTCGGGTGAGAGAGGGAGACCGCAGAGCCTGACCCCAGCCCCCTAACTCGCTGTCTGTGGGGCCCTCTTCTGCCGGCTCCTTTTACCTGCAAAGATGGCAGAAAATATTTCATAATACATACCTCCTAGGACTAACATGTCAAATAAATGAGATCACTTTTTCTCCTTATTTATGATCAGAAAAGAAACTAAGAGTGGAAAACAATAAAAGTGGGGAAAACTCATCAGAACACATGTACTTGTCTGTCACCTGCAGCCCCTGAAACTGAAGGCGTGCTCATGAAACGGTGACCTTGCCCCTGCCCTGCTCCCCACAGAGGGGCTCTTGAAGCAGGAGCCGCCCCGAGTGGCACTGGGCCTGGGGTACGGAGAGAATGACAGCGGGAAGGGGAGCCCCCGCAGGGCGGGGGCCGCTGCCACCAGCCGGGACCCCACTTCCTTACAGAGGACACGGGGCTGTGAGTCTGGGGCTTCCACACTGGGGAAGTTTAGCTTTCCAAAAATTGTAAAATGCAGTATATAATAAAACGGCATGGGGTTCCTGCATCTGCTGCTGACAGAAGAAAATTTAACAGATGAATAAAGCTTACCATGTATGATTAAATTGAACATATTAAATAAACTTCTCAAACGAATAAGTTTTCTGCAGAAATGAATGGCTTCCACCAGGAAAGCTAAATGAGCACACGGGAGAAAGGCTAACGTGAACAGAATACTGTGAAAACCACTCACTGTTATCCCGGGTTTGGTTACAGGTCCTATTTCCTTTCATTAAGGAAGTTTTTCCCACTCCTACCTAGCTTAAGGTGATTATATGACAAGACTATCACTGTACATAAGACAGGTTAACATAATTTCTTTTACTAGAAAAGTAAATTTGCGAACACAACCTTTAGGATCCATCTGGTCTCAGCACACTGCTCATACTTCCCATGGCTGGACGGACCCCGACGGGCAGAGGGTGACTGCTGGCTTTCCGCGGTGGCTCTGCGCCCACCCGCCTTCCTCCCACCAGCCTCCCTTTCTAAGGCCCGCGACTGAAGTCAGCAGTTGTTGGACAATAGAAACCCAGAAAACTTGGTTTCTCTTCAGCTCACAATAAAGAGGGTAACCCTGACCCCAGGACCCCCCAGCTCTGGCACTTCTTGGCCCCTCCAGTTAGCACATCAATGAAAATAAAATGCTGATATGTTTTGACAAACTGCAAGATACAACTGTCAACAGACAGAATAGAGTCGTTAGAAACGCGTAAAAAGAAACAAACCTGTGAGCATAAGGGCTTTTAGGAGCACTGTAAGGAACAAGGAACGTTCGGGAGAAACCCTCCAAGTCAGTCTGGAGGGTTTTTAAGAACTCACTGAGCCCAGGAGATAAGGGTCACATCAGAGGAATCACTTAAATGGAACAGGGAGTCTCTGGCCACCTCCTTTCAGGTCAGTCCTAGTAAAAGAATCCCCTGGATGGAATCACTCAAAGGCAGAAAGAAAGCTTTTTCCTCTTTGTCCCACAGGTTCCAATCATCTACTGAACTTTTCCTAAGAAACGGAAACTCAGCCACTGAGCGTCTCGCCGAACTTCCAGAGCCGCCCCAGTCCGGCGAGCGCTCTGCAGCCTGGCTCGCCGGTCGAGAAGCTGCTTGGCCGTGCGGGGGGCAGGCCTTTACTTGTCCCCACGGGATACGTGGGGACGAGCCCAGACGCTGTCACGACAGCGCATCAACAGGCTGCTTCCCAAACATGGTCGTGGGCTGGGGGTGACGGCCCCCCAGAGGGCCCCAGGGAACCACCCCCCACCCCGCAGAGGTGGAAATGCCGAGAAGACGTCAGAGTGAGTCAACAGCAAATACACTCCACATTTGAAAACTTCGTTAAAAATAATAAAAAAATAGACATTAGAAATCGTGACTTACCACCGTCGGACACAGTTGCGGACTGAAAGAAAAGAGAGAGAGACATGAGTTAACTGAGCCTCATGACCGGTCAGAAGACAGCACGTCCACGTGAGGAGCGAAGCCAGCCTCTGGCCAAGCCCGTTCTGGGAGCAGGTGCCCGGGCACGCCGCCTTCTGGGGCGTGGCTCTCCGCTTCCTGGGTGAGCCCCGCCCCACCCCTGGGCCAGGACGCGGGCCGGGCGACCGTCCCCTTCCTCCCTGGAGAACAGATCCCGTCATGCCCCACACCGCAGGCTTCGTAACAGCCTCTGAGCAGCCTTAGAGGTCGGGCTGGCCAGCCTGGGCTTGAGTCTGCCAGGCACACCCGAGTCCAGGAGGCAGGCCTACCCTCCATCCATCCAGGGCGAGGCGCGGCCCGGGGCACATGGCAGTCCTGCTCCGCGCTTTCACCCCAGGCCCACCCGGGGGTAGATCCGCCTCGGTGGTGGTGGCTGAGGGGGGCCGGCCTGCAGCCAGCCTGGACTTCTGAGCCAGCCACCCTGGGCAGGCAGGTGGGGACAAGCCAGGTCTGGAGGGAGGAGGTGGTGGAGAGAGGTCCTGGGACAACAGGCAGGGTCCCGAGAGCTCCAAGCAAATGAGCAAATTCTTTGATGGGATGACTGAGCAAGTCCTCCTGAGGACGCAGCTCTGAGGCTGCAATCTAGGGAGGGGCCCTGGGGCTGTGGAGGGAGGGGCTTCAGAGAAGTCAGGAGAGGGGAAGGGGTCTGGGGAGGCAGCACAGACACCAGGGAGCCTCCCCACAGGAAGGGAGTGGGTTCAGCACCTCTGTGACAAGTCCTGGTCACAGCCCAGGCACAGCCGGCAGGCCAGAGGCAGCCAGGGCCCCAAGGCAGCCACGCGGGCCCACAGGCCTCAGGGCAGCCAGCATCCCAGGCATCCTGGCCCCCGAGTCATGCCCTGAGAAGAAGCCCGCTGCAGAAGCCCCAGGCCTTGCACGCCTTCCTCTCTGCAGAGCGAGGGGAGACCAGAGAGCAGGGCATGGATAGTGACGGGGAGCCCCTTCCCAGGCCCAGGGCCTCCCCAGTCAGCTGGGGTCACGTCTCAAGACCCCCAAGACCAAGAGCAAACAGGTGGGGAGGAGGTGCCAGACTAATGCTTCCAGGGACAGCCCCCCTACCCAGGGGAAAAAGCAGGTGTTTGTGGCCAAGTTGTGAAAAGAGTGATCCACATCAACAGCACACCCTATACACTGTTTGGCCTGCCCGTCCACAGTCCAGTGCTCCCCCTCATACCTGGAATACGGGGGCCCTCACCTCCTGGGGCTCACCCCTGCCCAGCCCAGTGAGCCACCCTCCTCCCCCAGGGGGCTGTCCTTTAGGATCCTGCCCTACGACCAGGTTCGTCACGGCTTCATACCATCTTGAGTCCTGGGTCACAACACTCTGCTACTGCATCCTGGTACCTTATCAAGATATTTTTCAACAGTAAAAGCACAGGCTATGGTGGATCCAGCTTTTAAACCTTCACCTTGCCAGGCAGGCAGCAAAGAGCAGACCCCAGGGCGCCCACAGCCCCTGCACAGTAGGATCTGTTCTCGCTGGAGAAGCAGAGGGGTCCCCGCCCCAGGGTGGACGAGGGCTCGCGGATGCTGTCCTCCTGCCCACGTTCACAAGTCACCTATGATCCTGGGAACATTAAATAATGTCAAAGGCAAATCACTCCTTGAGATTGTGAGAGGAAACTCTGCAAGGCCATACACAAAAGCAGAAATACCATCAATAATAACTTCTGAAAAGCAAGTCAGAAAACGCAAAATCCGTCAATGTGAAGGACGTGGTTCACTCTGTACGGTCACAACTAAAACTGAAGTCTCAGGCTTTAGCAGACTAGACAAAATGCAGTAAAAAATGTATACACACATCCCCCAAATGCACTGAAACTCAAGATCCCGGAGAGAGGCATGTCCCTGAAGCCAAGAAGGTGGCCGGTGAGCGCACGCTGACCACCGGGAGGCTGGGCCGGCTGGGCAGCGGGGACAGGGCCCGCAGCTGCAGAGGCTCCGGCGGGGGGCCCTCTGGTGAGGGTGAGCAGATCCAGGTAAAGGTCCCCAGACATGCCTTAGAGCAGCTTTTGATTTACAGAAACACTGTGAAGCGAGCACAGAAACAAACATGCTTTCTAACACAACACTGCTTGAAAGGAAGCAAGGGGCGCCCTGAGGGAGGAGCGGGGGGGGGACGGAGGGCCACAGGGCTGAGGGCTGCATCCCCGCACCTGGACGCTCCCGGGGTGAAGAGCCCAGCTCCACAGCCACAAACACAAACCTTCTGGGAAGAAGCAGCCCTGCAAGGCCCACAGGAGTGCCAAGAGCATGAGCCCACCTAGAGATGAGCTCAAAAGTCCCCCAAGCCCAGGGGAAAGCCCCCTGAGAAAACCGGCAGAAACAGCAAGGCACAGAACCTCAGACACTGGAGAGGTCTAATGCAGAGCCTTAGGCCGTGAAACTGTGAAGACACAGAGCTTTCAATAAAAAAGGGAGAAGCAGGGTGGTGGATTTAAAAATAATCCTATAGGATGATTGACAATGAAATCTACAATCGTTGAAATTGCGGAGAGGTACCCCATAGAGAGGGTACCAGAGATCGGGGACAGAAGAGAAAACCTGGGACCTGAAAGAGAGACCCTGAGAGCAGCGCAGAGGCGGCTGTGAGGAGCGGCCCGGCCAGGGGCGAAGCTGCTCTGAGGACGTGCGCCCCGTGCCTCGGGCCAACCCCCACCCCGTCCCGGGACTCCTCCAGGACGCCCACCAGGAAGACGCATCCTGGTCCAAACCTCAGTTGTTCAGTATTTTCCAGGAGGGGCTCAGAATCTGTAACCTCAGCTTCAGATGACGTACTTCCTTCCCTTTCTGAACTTTGGGCAACTGTGCCGAGAGGACTTCCCAAGCTCTTGGCACCTGAGGAGTCACAGCTGGTGGGCCTTGTGTGTGGGTGTCTGTCTGTCTGTCTGTCTGTTGTGTGTGTGTGTGTGTGTCTGTGTGTGTCTGTTGTGTGTGTCTGTGTCTGTGTGTGTGGTGTGTATCTGTGTGTGTGGTGTGTGTGTGTCTGTTGTGTGTGTGTGTCTGTGTCTGTGTGT
>CM035298.1:45777510-45813438 GCA_020226075.1 Hydropotes inermis
CACAGCATCGTCATGGAACCAAGACTACAGACAGCGCACAGCATCGTCATGGAAAGGAGACGCCTAGAAAAACAGACTACAGACAGGGCACAGCATCGTCATGGAACCAAGACTACACAGGGCAGTGATCTCAATAAATATAAAGGGACTAAACTCGCCAATTTTTCCAACCTTACTCCTGAGTCTCAGAATATCAAATTGCATTAGGGTAAACATCCAACTACCTGCCACTCATAGTAACAATCCTAAAACATGAAAAAATGGAAAGCTTATTAAAGACAGAAAATGCTGACTCACAGAAGGTTTGTGTAGCCAGGTATAACAGACAAAACAGATTTCACCTCTAGTGGAGGTTTTTAAACAAAAGATTCAATATGCCAAAAAGAGACGAAAGGGAGGAAAGGGGGAGAAAATGCTACCATTGGTTTTATGACTTCATGAGGTTAGGATAAACTTGACACCAAAACTAAACAATGAGAGAAGGGAAAGTGCAAGACAGTCTCACTCTAAAGTACGGATGCGAAAATTCTGCAAGAATACTATCAAGCCAAACCCTGCAGTGAATAAAAAGACAAGCACAAGTTAGGCTTATCTCAGGAATGTAAGCTGGGTTCAATATTTAAACTCTATCAGTATAATATACCATATTAGCATTTTTAAGGAGGAAGCCCATTTGACTGTCTCAATGAGTGCAAAAGAACCCAAAAAGAAAGGCTAAAATTCAACACCCATTCATGATGCCAAGTATTAACAAGTAGGAAGAGAGGTAATCCTGGCAAGGCAGCTGCACATAGAAAGAAGCAAATCCACTGTACTTTTAAATATCACAAATGATGACATGTACAATTTTTATGTATGTACCACTTATAATAGTAACAAATCATATAAGGTATCTAGAAATCAGTCTGGTCAAATAATCTAAGAATAAAAGCAGTCAACAATGTTTATGAAGGTATTTATGAAGGCATACAATTTTACTGAAAGAAAATCTAAACACATGGCGAGAGACACCACTTTCACAGATAGGGTAGGGTATAGGGTATTTCTTCCTGGAGATGCTGTCCCAATTAAACAGTCAATAGCAATTTTTTTGGAGAATTCAATAGCTGATTATAAAGTCTGTATAAAAGAGCAAGGCTCAAGCAATGCCAAGATCAGATCAGGCATATCAGACACAAAGCTACAATTCTGAAAGGAAGGGGCAGATGGGGCACTGACAGAGGAGGCCAGAGAATCGAGACCCACACGCGTGTGGACGCGCGGCACACGGCACAGGGCGCCGCTGGGCCTCCTGAGAACATGAATTCAGTGCTTCCGACTGGTTGTCCACATAGAGGAAAAAATTAACTTGTCACCCACCTTATGCCACACACAAAAACCAACTCCATAAAATGTTGGGGCCTGGGGGGGGGAGGAGAAAATCTTTCAGAGGTCAGGGTAGTAGGGAATGTGTTAAATCACATTCATGAAAAGAGAAATGCAAGAGAAAGGCGGACAAGCTGGACAACATCAAAGTCAAGAACTTCTGTTCATCAAGGTGACACTGCACGGGGAACATTGAGAGGGCATTCAGGGACTGTGCGTAATCGGCAGAGGTTAACAGCCAGAATCTATAACTCCTACCGATCAGAGAAGACGACCCAACAGAAACACGGGCCAAGTTTCCAGTAGGCCTCTCAACAAAGAGGAAATCACATCTTTGTGATCAGGGAATGCAAACTAAAGCCACAAGATAACATAGGTTAATAGGAAGTGGAGGAGCCTCACAAAGGCAAGTCTCAGCAAGCACACGGGGCAATCTGAGCTTAGAGGAGCGGGTGCGTGTCGGGAAAACCACATGCTTCTGCGTGGTGAGGGCATTGTGAGCAAATTTTACTGAGCTTGGAACCTGGACTAAAAGCCTCCAAGTCGTGGGACTCAGCGGTTAAACCAGGACGGAACAGATGGTGAGAACTCCAGGACATTTCAGAGGAGTGAGGCCTCAGACACCTCAGAGAGAGCTGGTCTTGTTCCTCCTGGAGACCTACCTGGACTAACGGCTGAGCAGAAGCCCTGGACGCTCCCCTGGGCGCGGAGAGGCGTGTGCGGCATAGAGGCTCCCCCCTCTCTCAGGAGGGGAGGGGCGGCGCGGGTAGAAGATGCTGGACCCCTGTCTGGGGCCGTGCAGGGTGGCACGGGATACGGCTCCCACTGCTTCGGTCGGGGGCAAGGACTGGGTGCCAGGAGCCGCAACACGGGCAGTGCCGTCCGGCAGTGATTCCACCTGCACCCGCTCCAGAGACCCAGCTACTGTCGGTACGAAGGAGCACAGAGACGAGAAGCTTAACACTCGGCCCTGCTGCAGAGCAGCCCTTCCATTCTCTGGACAGACCCTGAGAAATGCCTTCATATTCCCAGCTGGAGACGTGTGCAAGAATGCTCACCAAAGCCTCGTCTGTCATTCTGTTAATGGCTGTGTGTGTTTGAGTGTGTGTGTGTGGGTGAGTGTGAGAATGTGTGTGTGTGTGCGCGTGCGTGGTAGTGCTGGTGGTATACTCATATGATGGGTTATTATATAGCTAAAATTATGAACTGCAGGTGAAGACAGTATCATGGAGAAGTCTTTGAAGTGACATGCCTTATTAGAAACCAAGTTACAGAACACTGTCTTTTAAAGCCATTTAAAGCTTAAGAAACAGCAAAACTAATCAATATGGGATTCAAGCCCTTCAAACCCTTCTGATTCTGGCAGGAACGTGGTGGCCACTTAGATGGGAACATTCTCCCTTTTCCTGGCAACTGTCTAAAGCCAAGGACGGGAAGCGGTGGCCCTGCTACGTCCCCGCTCCCTGCTGCCCGCCCCCTTCACCTGAGTGTCCTCCCCTCTGCGCTCCACACGGTGTCCAGCTCCTCTGGAAGCCCTGCCCCCCCCGGGTACAGAAGGGGCTGAGCGCTTCCCCCGGGGGAGCACAGGGTGCAGGCGGTCAGGAGGACCGCCTCGTGCAGAGCAAGCGAGCGCAGAGAACCGAGAGGCCCGGCATCCCGTCCCAGGGTGCTGCCCCGGTGTCCCGCCCCACCACGTCCCGGCATGCCATCCCCACGTCACGTCCCAGCATCCCTGCGTCCCCAGGCATGCTGTCCCCGCGTGCCATCCCCGCGTCCCCGCATCCCGGTGTCCCCGCATCCCCACGTCCCGGCGTCCCATCCCGACATCCCCACATCCTGTCCTGGCGTCCATGCATCCCGTCCCAGCGTCCCTGCGTCCCATCCCGACATCCCCGCATCCCGTCCCGGTCTCCCCACGACACGTCCCAGCGTCCCCAGGCATGCTGTCCCCGCGTGCCATCCCCACGTCCCAGTGTCCCGTCCCGCCATCCCTGCATCCCCACATCCCGGTGTCCCATCCCTGCGTCCCCGCATCCCCATGTCCCGGCGTCCCATCCCGACATCCCCGCATCCTGTCCTGGCGTCCATGCATCCCGTCCCGGCGTCCCTGCGTCCCATCCCGACATCCCTGCATCCTGTCGCGGCGTCCCTGCATCCCCACGACCTGGCATCCCATCCCAGCGTCCCTGCATCCCATCCCGGCGTCCAGGCGTCCCTGCATCCCCACGTCCTGTCCCGGCGTCCACGCGTCCCGCCCCGGTGTCCCCACATCCTGGCATCCCCGCATCCCATCCCGGCGTCCACGTGTCCCGTCCTGGTGCCCCCACGTCCCATCTCAGCATCCCCCCGTGCCATCCCACCGTCCCATCCCAGTGTCCCCGCATCCGCGCGTCCCCGTGTCCCGTCCCGGCGTGCCGTCCCCGAGTCCCTGCGTCCATGCGTCGGTCCCGGGGCAGAGCACCTCCACTGGCGGGCAGGCAGGGCGGGCCCTGTTGTCTCCCAGACCAGCTTACTCTGATCATCCTCGGCTTCCTCCACCACCGACTCTCAGAGCCAGGTGTTGCTGAGCCAGGGCGCTGTTTACAAGGGTGGAAGATCAAAGCCGCTCTTTCCAGAGGCAGTTAAATCACCAGGCCTCGCCCAGCCTTTTTAGTATTCTCTAGATTTTTTTTTTTTTTTTTACAGTCTATTTTAAAACTTCCTCTCATTGTAGTAGAAGAGAAGTCAGTCTGTTGAATCCAATACTGTCCTCGCGGGAGGACGGATGAGCCTGTCCTTAGCAAAGCCGCAGAAATACCGATAAGGTTTCCAGCACCAATCCTCACTTTGATCTGAATAAATAAAGAATTACTAACAT
Organism: Hydropotes inermis; assembly: GCA_020226075.1. Classification (NCBI taxonomy): domain Eukaryota; kingdom Metazoa; phylum Chordata; class Mammalia; order Artiodactyla; family Cervidae; genus Hydropotes; species Hydropotes inermis. The sequence continues at coordinate 45,781,733 of CM035298.1, forward strand.
AATTTTAAGTTTTTTCTTCAAATGCGTTCTTTTTAAGTGAGTAAAACATGTTCATATTCCCATAATAAAAAATCAAAACCAAAAAAAATTAAAATTCTAGTGTTCTGGACCCTTCCCGGTTTTCACTTACTGCCCTGGGTAACTAGTACTATGCGTTTGAAGTGTTTCCTTTTCATTTCTTCTACATGTTTACATAAAAACATGTGTACGCTTTGAAATGGACAGGTTTATTTGGGGGGTACTGAAATGCCTTAAACAAAAGCGGGGCCATATTAAATGTGCAGGTGTGACCGGCTTGCCCTCTCCCTGGGCTGTCCCCACGGGTGACTCTCCACCCCACCCACCTCCCACCTGGCTGCACACCCCCCTCCCCTGCAGCAGGTGCAGCCCGTGACGAGGCTGTGCCCACGAGGAGCAGCAAGAGGGTCCCCACAGCTTCCGCTGGGCCTCCACCGCTCCCTGCCCCCTCCCGCAGACCACCTCCGCCCCTCCCATCCTCCTGCAGGCTGGAATGTGGACAGATGCTGTCCCACCCCTGCAGAGCGGCCGTCTTCAACCTCAAGTTCATGTGCAGACATGCGTTGGACCATGGAAACAACAGGAAGGAGGGATGAGGCTCCTGATGAAGAGGGAGCCTCCATGCCGGCCCTGGGCAGCCCACCCAGGCCGACCAGCGGAGAGCACAGCCCGGAGGGTTCAGGCCACACAAAATCCTGTGTAACAGACCGAAATCCATCACTTGTAAATGAGCGCATGCAGCCTACCGTACGAAAATACATCATTCTTCACACCATTGTCAACAAGCACGTTTTATTCAATCAAAAAAATTTCAGTGACGACCACTTCTGCCGGTTTGGAAATGAGTCACCCTTGAAAGCCTCCCCTGCTGCGCCCCCCGAGAGCCTCTGTGGGACGGCCGAGCTGACACTGGCCTCGGACACCCGCGGAGGTGCTCAGCTGCGCAGGCGAGAGTCAGAAAACGCCTTCCCTCCAGGCCTCACAGCAGCAAGGGCTCCCAGAAAGCCAAGGTCCGGACTGAGGCGGGGCGCAGGGCAGAGCTCAGGGAAGGCGCACAGCGAAGAGGGGGCCATCTGGACACAGAGGCGATGGGACTTGGGGACCAACTGGTGACCGGACTCGGTGACGAGAGTCCTGCTAACAGCTGGCTTCCTTCGCGCAGACAGAACAGAAAGTCTGTGTGCCAGGAGTCCCGACAGGAACATTTAACACAAAGAGCTGTTGAGCATGACACGGAAGCAGTCATGAGCACCAGAGGGTGGAGGGGAGAGAGCGGTAGCGCGCACCCCTCGGGGGCCCCTCCCAGCCTGGGGCCAGGCCTGCTTGCCCCCACGGGTCACAGGCTACCCGCTCAGGGGCACAGTCGGAGGGGCTGAAAAGGAAAAGCCGGTGAGAAGTCCCCTGGGGCATGCAGAGCTCCCTCGGGGCCCTGGAGGGCCATGCCCGCCCGAGGGCTGTGTGGCAGGGCAGAGCCGGCCCATCAGGAGCAAAGGCCCAGGCAGGTGACAGGTGCCCGTCTGAGCGATGGAGGCGCCACACACACACCAGGCCCCTCCGCAAAGACCAAGACTGACCAGCTCCAGGCATGCGGTGGAACCTCTGCACAGTCAGCCGCTCAGCTCTAAGTGAAACATGCCAAGGCCTCGAGGCCACATACGAGGAAGGCCCTGGACCGAATTCGCTCGGAAAAGCCCGTGCACAAAGACGCTGAGTGGGGACGGGTCTGGGGGAGGGCCGCAGAGGGCGCAGGGGCGGGGCGGGGCAGGCGGGTGCTCCCTCTCAGCACCAGGCACTCAGCACCTTCGTTGCCGGCATCGGATGCTGGAGCTGGGCTGCGGGACAGCTCTCTGCCTGCAGGGCCATGCTGGTTCCCGCGGGCCGTCAGGGCCACACTCTCCCAGGCCATCGCCCGGGGGCACCCTGCTCCCCGGCAGCCCGCAGCCCACCGCCCGCAGGCCTGCCCTCTAGGCTCTAAGTCTCTGCCTTCGCCCCCTCTGCTGCTTCCTCCGCAGGGTCCCACTCGCACTCCCGTGGCGGTGAGCCAGCTCTGGCCTGGTTCTTCCTGATAACTTCTCCCTGTTCAACTCGCAGACGTGCTTTCTGTCTCCCGGCCAGATCCTGACGGACGCAGCCTGATTCTGCACAGGGTAAGACCCTGAAGCCACAGTCTCCATGGAGAGGGGCTGACGGCAATTCCAGACGCACCTACCCAACCTTCCACCATCTCTGGCCTCGCTCCCTCCGACGCCTAACGCCTCTTCCTCTTGGCGTTCCTGGCACTTCCGGCCTCCATCCCTTCCTGGCCTGTCCTCTGCTGATGCAGACAAGCCTCACGCCAGCTCAGGCCAGGCCAGGAGGGACACCGGGAGCCCCAGCTTAGGACCCTGGGAAGCCTCTGCCACTCCACCTGGGGCCGGGGGGTTAGACTGTGCTAAAATGAGGAGAACCCACTTAGCAAAGAGCAATGGATACACTTCCAGAGACTGGAGCTGGGATGCAGCAATGTACAATCTATTACTACTTATTTATACTGTACTACTTACTACAATTTATTACTACTTAGATAAACTGTGTGTCCGTCACATCGAAAGATGAATGCCACCTGACTACTGGCAAGTCGCTGGATGTGCATAAACCCTACTCTCCTTATCAGTAAGATGATGAGCTCACCGCATCCCCATTCAGGTCAAATAAGAAGATAAAACAAACGCTCTGTCGCCACTCCCCAGCACCGGAGACTCCCTTCCGCGCCAAGGGCTTCGTTCTTCTGTCGCAAAAGAAGTAGTAGCAGCCACACCTTCGTTTTCACTACATTTTTGTTCAAAGTGAAAGAACATTAAAAAGAAGTCCAAGACCCTCCTAAGTACAAACCACTGATCTCTGACAAAGGGTCAAAGATAATACAAGAGAACAATGATTCTACAAAGGGTGCTGGAACAACAGGCATCCACAGCCAAAAACTGAATCTAGACACAGACCTCACACCCTTCAGAAAATTAACTCCAAGTGGATCACAGATGTCAGTGTAAAACAAAAAATCAAAAAACTCCTAGAAGACAGCACAGGAGGAAACCTGGAAGGCCGTGGGCTCAGTGACGTGTTTGGTACAGCACCAAAGACACGATCCACGAAAGAAAGAACTGATAAGCTGCTGGACTTCATCAAAATGGAGAATTTTTACTCTGTGTGAAGGCCTAGTATCCAAACAAACAAACAACTCTTAAAACTCAATGGTAAGAAAACACACAATCCAGGACTCAGGGCTCCCCTGGCAGCCCGGTGGTTAAGACTTCACACTTTCAATGCAGAGGGCATGGGTCTGATCCCTGGTCGAGAGAAACTAGGACCCCACGTGCCATGCAGTGTGGCCAAACAACCTGATAAAAAATGGGCCAAAGATCTTAACAGACACCTCACCAAAGATACACAGACGATAAGTAAGTATAGGAAGAGACATTCAACATCACATGTCATCAGGGAGATGAAAGTTAAGACAATGAGACACCACAAGTGTCAGAATGGCAAAAACGCTAAACACTGACACGCAATTGGTGCCAGAACGTGAAGCGACACTCTTCATTGTTGCTGGCAGAAATGCAAAATGGTGCAGCCACTTTGGAAGATAATTTCTTACAAAGCAGCACACACTCTGAGCCCACAGTTCAGCAATCTCCCTCCCTTGGAGCTTACCCACAGAAGTTGAAAACTTACACCCACAGGAAAACCTGCACACAGATGTTTAGATCAGTTTTATTCAGAGCTGCCAGAACCTGGAAGCAACCAAAGTGTCCTTCAGGAGGGGAATGGATAAATACACCGTGATGCCTCCAGACAATGGAATGTTGTTAGTGCTAAAGGAAAATGAGCTAACAAGCCATGAAAAGACAAGGCTAAGTGAAGGAAGCCAATCTGAAAAGGCCATAGCCGTGTGCCATGCTGGCATTCTGAAACAGCGGAGCAGTGGAGACGGTAAAAGCCTGAGTGATGCCCAGGAGCTAACAGGGTGGGAGGAGCGGGCAGAGCACAGAGTGTGTTTAAGGCCGTGAAAACCACTCTGTGTGATCCACAATGGTGAGTACACGTCCTTATACATTTGTGCAAGTCCGCAGAACACACACAAGAGTGACCCTAGCAGAAACTGTGGGGTCGGGTCTGCTGATGGTGACAAAGGTCCCTTGGGGGGGAACGAGGACAGGGGTGGGGGGAGGCTGTGCACCTCTGAGGACAGAGCTACCTTTCTGTGCCTTCCCCTCAATTTCATTATAAACCTAAAACGGCTCTAAAAGACAGTCTTGTGAAAAACAGAAAGAAGAAAGGTTTGAACCATGAACCTGCTTCATCCTGACGGCTGACCACAGACAAGTCCTTGGCCCCTGGAGGACCAGTCACCAGCCTGCAGGGGCACAGCGCACCCGCGGTCCCGGGGTCCCTGAGGTCAGCCCCCCGCCCCCGAGGAGCCTGAGACAGCGTGGAGCTGGACGGGGCCGATGGGCACTCCCACCCAGGGGGCAGATGCGAGGCGCACTGCCGTCCACTGGACAGACAGACACCCTGCGTCCAATCAGTGTCAGGGGCCCCGACACAGTGGCCGTGGGGAGAACCCACTCGCGGGGTTCGTACTCAGAGAGAGGGCCAACGCCTGCACTTCAGATAACGCTCTGGCCACCTTCCGGGGCCTCCCCTCCCCAGCACCCCCCGACCCAACAGGGAAGCCCAGGCGGAAGCTGCCGCCCACCCGTCCACGCCACAGGTGGCCCAGCGGGAGCGGGTGGGAAGGAGACCCCAGCCAGGCAGCTCAGACCCGGGGAACTGGGGGAGGGGCCCTCGAGGGCAGAACCCCCGAGCCCAGCCACGGCGGGAACGCGGTCAGGCCCTGTGATCACAGCTGTGTTTACAGAAGCGCAGGTCTGTGCTCAGACACAGCAGAGGGTCACCCGGCCGTCGTGGGAGGGAAACCCTGAGAGACTCTCCTCCGTCTCTAAGCTTCCCTTCAAGTGCATCCCACCGGACCTGGGGAGGGGCTGGGCCGCGTGGAGGACAGCCTCAGGCTCTACAGCCCAGCCCCTCCCCTACTCTGCCCCCACCGGCCAGCCAACCCCTTCTGGGGCTTCTCCCGGGATTTATTTTCAGCTTCTGGGAACAAAGGTGCGAACAAACACAGAAAAGATACTTTACAGCACAAAGGTCCTCTGAGAACAGTTCCTCTCAAACCATCCGAGCTGCGAGCCAGCCCCACCTTGTTCCAGCCGGCACCCCATGTCTCAGCCCTCCTGCCAGCACCGGCTGGGGGCCTGGTCTGGCTCAGATGGTACAGAACCCACCTGCCAATTTTGGCAGGTTTGATCCCTGGGTGGGAAACACCCCTGGAGGGGGAAATGGTAGCTCACTCCAGTATTCTTGCCTAGGAAATCTCATGGACAGAGGAGCCTGGTGGGCTACAGGCCATGGGGTCGCAAAGAGCTGGGCATGACTAAGGGACTCACACTTGGACTGTGTATTCCAAGCCTGTCCCGAGCTGTCTGCAGCCGACTTCAGCTGGTGTTTTCCCCTAGCAGCACCTCCTGGGTGGAGGAAACGCCTCGGGGAAGCTCCCCGTCCCGAAGGTAACAGGCTGAGCATCCAGAATTTGCCCCCGTGGCACCCACTGCAGCAGGAAAGGGTGGGAAGCAGGGAGGAGGGCCTTATCCCGACCAGGTGCTCACCACCCCTCCACCACCACCTGTCCCGCCTGGGCCCCACCAAGAGCCCAGCTGAACCCGAGGGAGGTGCTGTGAGGCCGCCAGAGGCCACCCGGGCCAGGCAGGAGGGGGCGGGCACAGGGAAGCGAGCCACGTAGGTGCTGGCGACCATCGGCAACCGACCGAGTCAGGAACAATGCTCGCCTCCCCAACCCTCCCTCCAGGCTCACCTTTTTGTCTTCCTTGGTCTTCCTAACACTTCGATGGGGGCCAAAGATGTTCTGCACGCCGAGGGCCTTCCTGGCCCAGTCCCTCCGCTGGGTGCTGGGCGGGGGCTGGGCCGGGCTGCCCTCCACGCGGTAGCGGTCGGCGGGAATCTTGCTCATGGGTGGGGGCAGCGTGCCGCAGTTGATGCTGGACCAGCCATCCGTGGAGTCAGTGTAAGACTCCTGGTCGCTGACGTGCCCACACTGCCACTCCTGCAGCACGTGGACCGGGAGCCACCGCTGGCCAGAGCCACCGCCAGGGCCTGCGGTGCCCCTCCGGGAAGGCGGGGCCGGACACCTCAGTGGGGCCGGAGGGCCCTCCGCGTGTGGGGAGGGCCCCAGGTGCTTGCCGAGGTCCCGGCACCTGTCAGCCTGCGGGGCGGCCTCGAACGGGGCCCCCTCGGGGTCGAGGCAGAAGGCCCCATTCCAGGGGGCGGCCCAGGGCTGGGGGCCCCTTCCGCCCGCGCCCTCCCGGGCGCCGCCGCCAGGGCCGTGCCTGCTGGAGGCGGCGCCCAGGTCCACCACGAGCACGCGGCTGCTCCTGTCCTCGGGGCTGAAGTTCCCGATGCCGCTGTCGCTGTTGCTGCTCGTGCTGGTGTTCTGGTGGGCGTCGGCGTCCCCGTCAGCGAAGGCCCGGGCCCGCACGCCCTCGATCAGCTCGCCCATGTCCCGGTACAGCACCGAGATGAACTGCAGCACGGGCAGCGAGGACGCGGGGAACTCCAGGCAGCCACTGGTGTCGGGGTCGGCCGTGCACTCAAACCCGAAGCGCCGGGCGATGCCCTGGTGGATCTTGTGGCTGAACAGGTCGGGGTCCACCATGAACACGTGGCAGGACGTCCGCAGGACGCCGTCCTCCTCCCGCGCCAGGCTCCCGTCATCGCCCGCCTGCATGGTCACCAGCCCGAAAAACCTCCTGTCGTCCGGGCACACGGCGCTGAAGGCCAGCCTCTCGGCCGGGTAGCGGGCCAGCACGGCCGCCTTGTCCGTGCACAGCTGCACGCAGTCATGCATGACCTTCATGGTCACCAGCGAGTGGATCTTCTGCTCGGCCCGAAGGCGCCGCAGGCAGCCCCGGATGGCCTGCATGCTGTCCGACTCCAGGCTGCAGCCGGTGGACGGCAGCTCGATGGAGCCCAGGTAGCCCACGACCATGGCCACGTTGAGAATGCTTGCATCCAGCCCGAAGTCCTCAGGAGCCTGCAGCCCCGCGCTGAAAGCCGAGCCGTGGCTCCCCACTTTGGGCGTCTCCTCCTCCGTGGGCGGGCTGGGGTGCGGGTTCCTTGCGCTCAAGTGTGCGAGGTCGCACCGGCCAGCGGCCGGCTCTGAAAGCGACCTCTGTTTCAGCTTCAGGGGCTCCGAGCTGCTGGCTCGAAGGCCAGGGTTTTCAAAGATCATGTTGAAAATCCCTCCTGACTGCATTTCCTCAACGACTCTCTCTGCCCTGTTTATTCCTAAGGCCTTAGAGTCGAGTTTGGGCCTCAGCCAGCCTTTTCCTTCGTAAAAGCCGACCTCTTCGTCACTGGAGCAGGACTCCAGGTGGCCGCCGCCCTCCGCGATCACCATGTGCAGGACCCCTGAGCACTTCCCGATGAGCTTCACCACGTCTTCATGGGACGCCTTCTGCACGTTGATCTCGTTGACGGTGAGGATCTGGTCGCCGGCGCGGAGGCCCACGAGGTCGGCGGGGCTGCCCCTGAGGACGCAGCTGAGCACGCAGGGCGCCTGGCCCGAGAGCGTGAAGCCGTAGCCGGCCCGGCCGCGGGCCACCTCCACGCTGCGCAGGCGCGCGGGCGCCGGGTCCCCCGCTCGGAACATGTCCGCCGCGCCCCGTGCATCGCTCACCCCGCCGGCCGGCCCATGGCGCGCGGCTGCCGGCAGCCAGCCCGGTCTCCTCGGAGGGGCGCCCTGCGGAGGAAGAAGAGAGAGCCGGTTGTTGAAGATCGCACCCTGCGCGGAGTGCTCGCTTAAACACGAAGGCACAGCTCACAGCGCAGCCGCCGCGGGGTCAACGCGCAGAAGGGGCGCGGTCGCTGTGCAGCCCGCGGGGCCCCCCAGGGGCAGGCCTGCTGTCCCGACCCCACCCCCGGTCCCAGGAGCACAGGTCTCCAGCAGAAGCTGCCCCTCGGGTCCGGACGCCGCGATCCGGCGGCCCCTGCCCCGCCCCGGGGGTGCCTGTCTTTGATCACCACTGCCGTCCACACCAAGTCCGCCCCGGGGAGGGGTGTCGGCCGGTTTTCCCTCACATCCCCCGCACTCTCTCCATTGATTTTGAACAAGGCCTGGTATGGAGAGAACACACCGGCCTGAAAAGAGTCCTGCAGGATGGAGGCCCCCCCAGCGAACAGACGAGAGAAGCGAGGAGCAGGAATCTGTACTTAACTGTCCCAGGGGGACGACCGCACAGTGAAAAGAACTGGCTGTCCGCAGAAACAAACCCGGGTCAGGGTCCCCAAGGCCTCCCCGGGTTCCAGCAGGACAGGCAGGAGTCGGCACACATTCGTCCACTCGGCTCTGATCCATCACAGCAAGAAGATGCGAAGCAGAACCAGCAATGGGAGGTCAAGTGGGGGGGGCGGGTTTCCAGGGGAGACGGGCACCAGCTTCCAGAACCCCGTCCCGAGGACACACAGGGACCCACAGGGACCCACAGAGACACATGTCCCCAGGGAAGCCCGTCACAGACTCAGAGCCAGGGTTCTTACTGGGGGCCGGCCCCGAGGGCCCCTCTGGGGGCAGGCACTCAATCCAGCCCCAGGGGGAAGGGTGTGAGCGCAGACACAGCAGGGAGGCATGGGGAGCCCCCATCAGTGGGGGTGCTGGGGGCCCTGCCGACACCCCAGCTCCTGGACGCCAGCCCAGGGCCAGCCCCGCACGTGGGCCTCTCGGAGGACGGCAGTCAGGCCCGCTGGGAGGACCGCTCTCCTCACAAAACCCTTTAAAAATCACTTCCAAAAGCAGCACGCTGAGTAATTATACTGTAAAGATCCAGGATGTGATAGAACATGTTTTCTTAAAGAGTGTATGTTTTTTAAACAATTGTTTTAACATTGTCAGAAGAAATTCTCAGGTCCTGGGAAACAGTTTCCAGTAACAGAAGCCTAACACAAAGTAACTGATGCATCCACACCAAAAAGTGTAAGAACTGGACAACTTGGAAAGACTACTGTCATACAACTACAAGCACAGCTTCAGGGATGACAGAACAGTGGTCTGCAGGATGTATGTTTAATTATTTTATGATGAACACAGAATAATTTATTTCTAAAGTGAAAGTCGCTCATTCGTGTCCAACTCTGCGACGCCGTGGACTATACATACAGTTCATGGAATTCTCCAGGCCAGAATACTGGAGTGGATAGCCTTTGCCTTCTCTGGGGGATCTTCCCAACCCAGGAATTGAACCCAGCTCTCTTGCATTGCAGGTGAATTCTTTACCAGCTGAGCCACAAGGGAAGCCCAAGAATACTGGAGTGGGTAGCCAATCCCTTCTCCAGCGGATCTTCCTGACGCAGGGATCGAAGTGGGGTCACCTGCATTGCAGGCAGATTCTTTACCAAATGAGCTATGAGGGAAGCCCTAAATGACCATATTATTTAATATCTAAATGATGCCAAATTAGTCACTTAAATATGATGACTTGAATTAACATCCATCACTAAAAACGTGTGTACCAAAGTGTGCCATGCACTGCGCTTCACTCTTCCCACTGGACCTCCTAAAGGGGTGCGGGCTGAAACACGCCCCAGAGCCACCTATGTTCAGATCCCTGGAGCCTGTCAACTCACAAGGCCAAGGGGACCCTGCAGATGTGATGAGGGGAAGGGTCCCGGGAGGGAGGTCCCCCTGGATTCACGGGGTGGGGGGAGGGGCAGGTGACCACAGGGTCCTCGTCAGAGGAAGCAGGAGCTGGGAGTCAGAGGCTTTGGTGAGGGCAGCAGAGAGCAGAGCGCTGGGCCTGGAAGCTGGGGTGTGGGCCCCTGGGGGCCTCCGGGAGGGAGCAGCCCCACCCCTACACGGGCTGCGCTCCACCCCCCACCCCCGCGGCACTGATTCTGGACTCCTGGCAGCGCTGTTCCGGGGACATTATACTTGGGAAGGCGTGTGTGTAAGATGTCACTGTTAGGTAGGTAACAACTGTTATTCCCATTTTGCAGATGAGGAAACAGAGGCACAAAGAAGTAACTTGTCTTCAGCTGCAGAACTGCTCAGCATCAGAGGTATGCTTGAACCTGCTACTCTAGGCTCCCCCTCCCCACACAAAGGGCTTCCTAGAGGGAGCGGAGCGGTGCTGGGAGGGGGCCAGCAGCAGAGCCCTGCCCCTAACACCCACCCCCAACGCCAGCCTTTCCCAGCTGGGAGCTGCAGCCACCACCCAGGCTGCTGAAACCAATACCCGCCAAGGCACCGCCTCCCCCAGACAACCCTCGGGAACACACACACACACACACCAGAGGCACGCTGACCGTCCTGAGCCCCGGCCGCCTCGTCCCCCAGTCCATTGCAGCCCTGCTCCACGGCCACGCCAGCGCACCTGCCTCCCCAGCCGCAGGGCCCGAAGCCCCAGGAGAACCGTGGGCGGCCGCACTCATCGGGCCCCTTCCAGCCGCACACCGCCACCCTCCAGCAGCACCTTCACCCTGAGGGGCCCTTTTTCAACGGCCTGCCCCGACTCATCACCACCGGTGTCAGCAAGGCCCATCACACGTTCATCGGGGTCACCAGGAGCCTGCCACGCGCTGGACGGGGCCAGACACAGGGCTGTCGGGAGGGAAGGTCCCTTCCTGCAAAGAGCCCTGGGCAGGGGACGAGGAACCAGAGGCCCCGATAGCAGCAGCTTCTGGGACTATCCGCAGCCCTGCCGGCAGCTCCCAGGGACCGGGAGGCAGCACCCCTGCCGTGCTCCCGGCGGATCGCTGCTGCCGGCTCCCTGTCCCTATCCCCTCTCCCTGAGGACCCGCTTCCTCACTGAACGCAAAGCGTCCAGGTGGGTGACCCCGTGGCCTGACCGCCCGCTGAAGTCTCTCCTAAGCGCCCCGTTTCCCGAGCTCTCAGCCGCCTGTAGCCTCTCTCTGCACTCTGACACCCAGACACGACTCTGCCCCTACGCCCACCCGCCCGCCCAGGCCCCCAGCGGTCCTTGGTCACCCCGTGTGCCCTCCAGGCCGTCGCCCCCACCCCGCCTCACTGTCCCTTGTCCCCAGCACCTTCGTCCCCCTGATGCCCCACCCTGGGCCTTCTCCACGCCTCCCCTCGTGCCAGCAGCCCCTCTCAAGGTCACGCGTGTCCACCCGCTCCTCCCTGGCCTCACACTGACCCTTCACCCTGGAGATCCTGCTGCAGGGCTCCCCTGGCCACCCCATTTCTCCCACCCACAGCCGCTCCTGCTTCCCTGCCCGCCACACCCACTCCAGTCCACCGGGCGTGAGCCCGGGAATGCTCCTGCCCCCCATGTTCTCCACCCAAAGTCACTCGCAGCCCCGGGGCCCTCAGCACCCGTCAATCCCGACACTCTCCCCCAGCCATCACGGCCACCCAAACCCACCCAGGGGCCCAGCTCTCCCCTTCCTGCGGCCTACCTCTTCCACTACAGAGAAGACAAACACCACCCGCCCACCCCTCCCTGACCAGCCTCCCCCAGCAGTGCGCACCCTCCCCCTCTCCCCAGGCCAGCATCTCCCCTGGACCCTCAACACCGTCCCCAGCACCTCGGGGTGGGGGGCGGACCCCACCTGCCCGGGTCTGAAGATACGCAAACCTCCCTGAACAGGGAAGGAGTAGAGGCCTCCTTCCCCAGGCTGCGCTGCCACTCCCCCGGGCAGCTTCTTAAGGGCTCACCGCACTGGGGGCCCAGCCCTTGGTGCCTCCGAAGACCTCTCACACTGGCCACCGAGGACCACGCGAGCTGCCCCGGCTCCGTGCGGTCCTCTTTCCCCAGCCGCCCAGCAGATTCAGCATGTGCACGTCCCCCCAGGCTCCTCCACGTGGCGTCTCTCCCTCCCCCAGCAACCACACCCACCCCAAGCAGGTCTCCCAGCTTCTGATCTCCACCTGCAATTCCTGGGCAAGCTCAAGGGCACCACAAACTCAGAAGTCAAAACAAACCCTCTTCCCCAAAGCCACCCGCCGTGACTGGCCCGCCACCTCCTCAATCGCATAGTGTGTGTGTGTGGGGGGGGGGGTGGCCAACACAAGGGAGGGCTCCCAGACTCTCGAGACCCCGTTCAGGACACATGGAGATTCACACAGGTGAATTTTCAACTGCAGAGGAAGGAACACTTCTGAACTCATTTTATGAAGCCAGCACCGCCCTGATACCAAAACCAGACAAATATATCAGAAGAATAAAAAATTAAAGGCCAATATCACTGATGAATATAGCTGCAAAAATCTTCAACAAAATATTAGCAAACTGAATCCAACAACACATTAAAAGAGAATGTACACCATGATCAAGTGGGATTTATCCCAGGGATGCAAAGATTTTTCAATATCTGCAAATCAATCATTGTGGTAGACCACATTAACAAATTTAAAAATAAAAACAATATGATCATCTCAATAGACACAGAAAAAGCTTCTGACAAAATTCAACATCAATTTATGATTTAAAAAAAAAAAACTCTCCAGAAAGTAGGCATAGAGAGAACCTACCTCAACATAATAAAGGTCATATATGACAAACTCACAGCTAAGATTGTACTCAGTGGTGAAAAGCTGAAAGCATTCCCTCTAAGATCAGGAGCAAGACAAGGATGCCCACTCTCACCTCTTTTATTCAACATTGTCTTGGAAGTCCTAGCCACAGCAATCAGAGAAGAAAAAGAAATAAAAGGAATCCAAACTGGAAAGGAAGAAGTAAAACTCTGCAGATGATATGATACTATACTGAGAAAATTCTAAAGACACCACCACAAAACTACTAGAGCTCATCATTGAATTTGATAAAGTTGCAGGATACAAAATTAATACACAGAAACCTATTGCGTTTCTATTCACTAACAATGAACTATCAGAAAGAGAAACTAAGGAAACAATTGTGTTTACTATCACATCAGAAGGAATAAAATAGTTATGAATAAACCTACCTAAGGAGTTTGTAAAAGACCTGTACTCAGAAAACTGTAAGACACCAATGAAAGAAATGGAAGACAACACAAACAGATGTAAATATATATCATGTTCACAGACTGGAAGAATTAACACTGTTAAAATGTCCACTCTACACAAAGTAATCTACAGTTTCAATGCAATCCCTATTAAAATGCCAAAGGCATTTTTCACAGAAATGAAACAAGTTTAAATTTTCTATTGAAACCCAGAAGACCCTGAATACCCAAAACGATCTTGAGAAACAACAGAGCTGGAGGACTCACACGCCCCGACTTCAGACTATACGACAAAGCTACAGGAACCAAAACAGCATGGAACTGGCACAGAAACTGACACGCAGGTCAATAGGACAGAATGGTGAGCCCAGAAATAACCACACACACTTATGGCCCACTAATCTACAACAAAGGAGGAACAAATATACAATGGAGAAAGAATCCCCTCAGCAGGACTGAGATAACTGGAGAGCTTCATGTAAATGGAAGAAATTAGAACATTCTCTAATACCACATACAAAAATAAATCCAAAAAGCATTAAAACCCTAAACGTAAGGCCAGAAACCATAACACTCCTACATGAAAACGTAGGCAGAACACTCTTTGACATAAATCATAGCAATATTTTTAATCCATTTCCTTAGCAAAGGAAATAAAAAACAAAAAAAAAATGTAGCCTAATTAAATTTGGAAGCTTTTGCACAGCAAAGGAAACTATCAACAAAATGAAAAGAACCTATTGAATGAGAAAAAATATTTGCAAATGATATGACCAGTGAGGGGTTATTATCCAAAATGTACAAACAGCTAATACAACTTAACACCAAAAAAAAAATCTGATTAAAAAAGTGGGTAGAAGACTTGAATAGACATTTTTCCAAAGAAGAAGTGCAGATGGCCAACAGGCACATGAAAAGATGCTGAACATTGCTAGTCATTAGGGAAATGCAATCAAAACCACAATGAGATACCACCTCACACCTGTCAGAATGGCCATCATAAAAAAAGAACACAAATAACAAATGTTGGTGAAGATGTGGAGAAAAAGGAAACCTCACACATTGTTGGTCAGGATGTAAACTGGTGCAGTCACTGTGGAAAACAGTATGGAGGCTGCTCAAAAACCTAAAAATTAAACTATCATATGATCTAGCAATCCCACTCTTGAGTATACCCTCCAAAACAACACTAACTCAAAAAGATACATGCACCCCAATGTTCATAGCAGCATTATTTACAATAGCCAGAACATGGAAGCAAACTAAGTGTCCAACAAGAGACAGATAAGGAAGATGTGGTAAACACATGCAATGGAATATACTACTGTCATTAAAAAAGAGTGAAATCTTGCCATTTGCAACAACATGGATGCACTTGGAGGGTATTATGTAAGCGAAATAAGTTAGAGAAAGACAAATACTTATCACTTACATGTGGATACCATTTGTATTATAATATCACTATATGGGGAATCCAAAAAATACAATAGCCAGTGATTATAACAAGAAAGCAGACTCACAGACACAGAGAACAAAACGATGGTTACTAGTGAGGAGAGGAATGGGAAGGGGCCACACAGAGGGGGAGGGTTGGGAGGTACAAACTATTACGTATAAAATAAAATACAAGGCTATGTTGTACAGTACAGGGAATATAACCAGTATTTTATAATAACTATAAATGGAGTACAATCTTTAAAAGTGTGACTCACTATATTGTACACCTGTAACTTATACAATTTTGTACATCAACTATAGTTTGACTAAATAAGTAATTTGCCCTGCAAAAAGCAAAACAAAACAAAAAAGATGCAGCCTCAAGCAAAGGTTATCACAAACAAGGAACAACTGTGCAAACAGAGTCTGCACAAATGCACAAATAACCGGGGCGGGAGGACAGTCCAGGGCCGTGTCCACAGCGGAGCGGGGCACCCACAGTGGGAGAGGGAGAGGCCGAGAGGGTGGGTCCAGGGGCGACTGGGGAGGGAAGCAGAGGATGAGCTCAGCAACAAGCCTCTCTGCTGGTCTGTCACTGCTGCCCGTGAGGAGCCTGGGTTTCCCAAATGTGCAGTGTGTGTTTGGGGTTGGATGACTTAAATTGTAGATTACGTGGAAACACAAAATTATCCCTGGAGAACCTTAGAGGGAGCTGGAATCAAAGCCAGGCTTTAGCATTTGGTGGGATGTTTGAACTCATTTGACTTTAAAAAGAGAAAAAAGTGGGAAAGGAGAGAAAGAAACTTGAAGAATTAGCAGAGGGATCCTATAGCAGTTAAAAGAAAGAGAAGCCCCCTCAGCCCCGCGACCCGCAAACTCAGGAAACACAGGCCACTACGCTCAGGTCTCTCAGACAGAGACAAGCTTGGCGCTTCACTACAAGTGCCAAGCCACAAGTTACACCAAATCTCCAGGATTGTCTGCAACAGGCTGCTTCTGCACAAGCAGCTGGTTACCACAGTGCCCGGGAACACTGCTCGAGTTACGGGTGGACGGGTGGAGGGAAGGGCGGATGGGGAGTGGGGAGGTGGATGGGAGAATGTAGGGATACATGGATGGCTGGGGAGGACGGGGGAATGGATGGGGAAGAACAGATGGGAGGATTGATGGCAGAATGGAAGAATATGTGGACGTGTGACGGACGGGGGAGGGAGGAATGAGTGGAGGATGATGGGGAGACAGATTAATAAATGGATATGTGGATACAGGGATGGACAGGGGATGAGAGGATGGATGGGGAGACGGATGAATAAATGGACATGTGACGGATGGAGGAACGGGTGGAGGATGAGAGGATGATGGGGAGACATGAATAAATGGATGTGTGGATACAGGGATGGACAGGGGACAGAGGAATGGATGCATAGGTGGGTGGACAGACAGGGGATTGGAGGATGGGTGAGCAGAGGGTGGAGAGTGGGTGGATGGAGGTACTGACTGAATTCATTAGTGGTGATCAATGTCTGCCCAATAACACCTGCTTGCCTAGTTGGTCCAAAAATTAACTGACCAGTTCCCAGAGGAACAGATAGACAAGAACCTTCCAATTCAAAGGGCCCATCAAGCACTAAGCAGGATAAATGAAAAAGCCGCCCCCCCAAACCTTCAGAGAGAAAGGTCTTGCGTGAAGGACGAGAACCTGCCAGCAGGTGTCAGGACAGCAGAGCCCAGCCCCCCAGGCGCCAGGCACCCGCACGCGGGGCAACAGGCAAGTGGAGGCCGCGGCTGGATGCTCAGGCTGGGACACACCTCAGGCTGGGACACACCGAGGCTCTTAGTGAGTCAGCTGTGCTATCAGCGCCCCCGCCAGGACTCCCACCTGCGGCAGCTGTAATAGGTGGGGCTGGTCAGAAAAGGCGGGTGTGCAGCATGGCTGCCTGAGTGCGACGGTCAAGCACAGGGAGGCGTGTGCATCTGCGTCCACTGCACCAGCCGGCAGGACAGGCCCCGCCAGGAGCGGAGGCCCCTCTCAGCAGGGCTGGGCCCAGGCCCCACGCACACGCCGGCAGAGGCAGCCGAGTCTGCCAGCCAGCCAGCCAGCCAAGAGTGCTGCAGGCAGTGCCCCCAGACCCACCCTCCGCTCTCCGGTGGGCTCCCCACCCCAACCCCGGAGGCCTTCTCAGGCTCTGCAGCAAAGAAGGAAGGACTCTTTAAAAGGCCCTCTGGTCAGGTAGCATCTCCTGAGTGCAGAGTTTCACCCCTCCCCTGAAAACCAGAGGTACTAAAATAGCTCTAATGACAGGCGTCTGCCCAGGTCCACCCCACGTCCACCCCACAAACTCATAGGAGGCCTGTGCCAGGCAGGTCTATTCTAGGACGATGAAGAGAGACACGGGCTCAGCCAGGGGGAGCCCGTCCTAGGGAACCCATCTGTGGGGGGAGCCTGTCCTGGGGGAGCCGTGCTGGGGGTCCACCTTCTGGCTGTGCCAAACGGCTGAGACAGCACAGCAGGCCGCTCCAGTCCGGGCCCTGACTGTGCAGCTGGGGGCCCACCGGGCATGTCCTGTATGGAGACCCCGGAGCACCTTTCCTGGGGGGCAGGCGGAGGCTCAAACTCTTCCACCATCTGACGAGCCACAGGGCCTGGTGGACAACAGGGGACCCCACGCAGCTCCCCAAGGGCAACAAATGTCTTGGGCCCCTCACCCCTACACCAGCCTCGCCTGTACCCTCCCCCCTGGATGCCCCTTCCAGACCACCCGCCCTCCACACGGCCCAGCACCAGTCCAAAAGGCAGATGCTATGCGGGTGTGGGATGTGCGGGTGTGCAGGTGTGGGGCTGTGCAGGTGTGGGGATGTGCAGGTGTGGGGCTGTGCGGGTGTGGGATGTGCAGATGTCCGGGTGTGGGATGTGCGGGTGTGCAGGTGTGGGATGTGCGGGTGTGGGGATGTGTGGGTGTGAGATGTGCAGGTGTGGGGACGTGTGGGTGTGGGATGTGCGGGTGTGGGGGTGTGCAGGTGCAGCGGGAGGTCTCTGTGTCCAGGTCCTGTGTCCCCTGGAGCTGGAGGAAATGCACAGGGAGCCCCCACGGAGTCGGGAGCCGTCCAGGACTCAGTGTTATGTTTAATGACTTCAGTCCACAGAGGCTAAGTTTTCTAAAGAACAGATATGACTTTTGCCGTGAGGAAAAAAGCTGACTGAAAAGGGCGCCGGATTTTTGATACACCGGCCCATCCTCAGCCACACCCAGCCCCCAGCGTTACACAAAGGCAGGCAGGTTCTCTCCAGCCCCAGGTCGGTCCTGCCCCACCGAGGCTCGGGAAACCGCCCTGCTGGGGTCTCAGCAGACACTGTGTGTGCTGGGAAGGGGACGGGCAAGGGCCTGAGGCCTCAGCAGGGCCCCCGCCCTGGTGGAAGGAAAGCAGGTGCCAGGGCAGGGGATGGGGCACCCCCTCACGTCCGTCAATCGCGGTCTGGACCAGCGCCACGCAGAACGGAGGCGCGGGGAGCGGCGGGCACCACGCGGGAGGAACTGGAGAAAGTCGGTTCGGGCACATTCCCAGGCCCCCGAAAGGGAAGCGGCAGCCCACCTCGCTCCCGTCCCCAGACCCCGGTGCCTCATCACCCCGGCGCCCCGAGCCAGCCCAACACCTCCAACGACGGCTGCCGGCCCAGTCGCAGAGCCAGGTGGGCCTCGTGGAGCTCCCGCCCCGGGGTCCCTGCAAACATCCAAACGGGGGCCGCAGGGCCGCGGGGGCGCGGCAGGTGGCCAGGGCCACGCGCCCCTCTCTGCTCAGCTCACCTGCCTCTTCCGAGTCCTGACCTGGACCCCGAGCGGTGTCCTGAGGCTCAAGTGCCAGAGCAGGCTGACCCGCTCCTATCCGGGGAGGACCCGGGCAGGAGGTGTGGGGTCACAGGCCGGGAACCGCGGAGGAGCGTACAGGGTCGGACGTTCACACGCCACGCGCAGGGAAAGCCTCACGCTGAAACCCATTAGCCTGAGTCCAGGTCACCGCGGCGAGAGGGACCCGGAGCTGCGGGCTGGCTCCACGCGCGCGCCCCTCCCGCGGCGGGGCTGGGGCCCCCGCAAGCCCGCCTCCGATCTCATGCGGCCCTTCCGCCCCCGGCCCCCACAGCCCCAGCGCCCCGCTGCTCCCCCCACCCCCGCCTCTGTGCAGGACAGCGCCCTTTCCCCGGCTGGGGGGCGGGGTGGCGGTCCGGTGAAAGCCGCTGCGTGTGGGGACAGGTGTAAAAGATGGGCTCACTGGGCCTCAGCGGCAGGGAGGCAGGAGCTGGGAGCGACGGCCCTCGCCTGCTGGAGACAACACCGCGAGGCTTCGCAGGAGGCGCCCAAAGGTCTCAAGAAGGCGCTGTGAGTGGAAACGCGGCCGGCGAGACCTGAGTCATAGGGAGGACAAAATGAAACCTGGGTGCCGCCCCCCCAAACTCTACTGGCAGGAGGCAGGCTGAGAAAGCAACTCAACCACAGACGCGTGCAATCCTCGTGAAGCGGGAAGGCGGAGCGAGAGCCAGCGCCCCCGGACTTCCGGACCGGGAGCTTCCAGCACGTCGGGGCTGTGCCCGGGAGCCTGCATGTCGCTGCTCAGGAGCGTCTCCGGGGTCATCCCGTGTCTGTCCCAGCACGGCCTTCCTGCTGAGGGGCAGGGCTGAGCGCCGGCCTCCTCAGTTCAGGCCTGCGATGGAGGAGCGGCAGGCCCGGAGCGGCACTCTAGGAACCACCGCTGGGGAGCCTCCTGAAGAGTCGTGGGGGGCGTGGGTCTCGCCTGTGGGAGGGATGAGTCACTGAGGCCGCGGGCTGGATACAGACACAGGCCTCCCAGAGGCCCCAGTGATCCTGCCGGCGGTCGCCAGCTCTTGGCAGGCCCCTCCCCAGAGGGCAGGCTCCACGAGAGCCCCCTTCAAACCAACAGAACATGCAGATGTGAAGAGAGGTTGCTTTCAAAGGCTCCCCTGCTCACACCTCCCTCACCTGCTCCGAGGAAGGTCAGCTGCCAGGCGGTGAGCTGCCCTTAGAAGCTGCCCTCGCGGCAAAGAAGGCCTCTGGCGCCAGCCAGCAAGGTCACACGAGTGACCCGGGATGCGGATGCTCCGAGGCCACCAAGCATCGTGACAGTGAGCCTGGTGCTCTGCACCGCACCGGCCATCACCCCGACGCCAACCTCTTGAGACGGGGCATGGAGGAGCCAGCTCAGTGGCAGCAGGGTCCTGACCAAACGGACTGGGAGGCTGGAAACACTAGTCTCTTGAGGGTGGTCTGTCACTCGACAGCAATCACTGATGTGCTACCGAATCCAGTAACTAATGTGCTATCTAATTCCAAATCAGGAAAGGAGTACGTCAAGGCTGTAATTGTCACCCTGCTTATTTAACTTATATGCAGAGTACGTCATGAGAAACGCTGGGCTGGATGAAGCACAAGCTGGAATCAAGATTGCTGGGACAAATATCAATAACCTCAGATATGCAGATGACATCACCCTTATGGCAGAAAGTGAAGAACTAAAGAGCCTCCTGATGAAAGTGAAAGAGGAGAGTGAAAAAGTTGGCTTAAAGCTCAACATTCAGAAAACTAAGATCATGACATCACTTCATGATGGTCCCATCACTTCATGGCAAATAGATGGAGAAACAGTGGAGACAGTGACAGACTTTATTTTGAGGGGCTCCAAAATCACTGCAGATGGTGACTGCAGCCATGAAATTAAAAGACACTTGCTCCCTGGAAGAAAAGGTTATGTCCAACCTAGATAGCATATTGAAAAGCAGACACATTACTTTGCCAACAAAGGTCCATCTAGTCAAAGCTATGGTTTTTCCAGTAGTCAAGTACAGATGTGAAAGATGGACCATAAAGAAAGCTGAGCGCCAAAGAATTGATGCTTTTGAACTGTGGTGCTGGAGAAGATTCTTGAGAGTCACTTGGACTGCAAGGAGATCCAACCAGTCTATCCTAAAGGAAATCAGTCCTGAATATTCATTAGAAGGACTGATGCTGAAGCTGAAGCTCCAATACTTTGGCCACCTGATTCGAAGAGCTGACTCACTGGGAAAGACCCTAATGCTGGGAAAGATAGAGGGCAGGAGGAGAAGGGGACGACAGAGGATGAGATGGGTGGATGGCATCACCAACTCAATGGACATGAGTTTGAGCAAGCTCCGGGAGTTGGTGATGGACAGGGAAGCCTGGCATGCTGCAGTCCATGAGGTTACACAGAGTCAGACATGACTAAGTGACTGAACTGAATCCAATACGTGAACGCTGTCACTTTATTTGTCCCCATTCCTGCTACAAACACACACAAAACAGCATGATGTTGATTTCTAAGCAGCAATGCATTGATTAAGCATTTTTCCCTCAAATCTAATCTGCGATGAGCTGATTAAGGGAATCATGCTGCATAAACCAGAGATAAACTGACTGGAAATGGGGGAGATCACCTAATAAAAATGATTACTATCCGATGACAACCTGGTCAATCGGTGTGTGACGGTCCCATTTCACAGAAGAAGAAACCGGGCTCGGGCTCCTTGCCTACAACCATGACCAAAGACAAGAGTTAGGATTCAACTCGGGTGGACTGATTTCAGTTTGGGCTCTTAACCAGACCCTGGCTGCCCCCCCTTTTCACATTAGCATGGAAGCAAATGCCGGTATGGAAGCCGACCTCCCCTGAAGCATTCCTGCTAACAAAAATTATCCACCTGCTTCTCAAACGGCCTGTCTCAATTCCTAGGGAGCATCATCTCCCAAGTTTGAACATTAAGTTCAGGAAGCAGGTCAGCAGCTCCCCAGATTACTGGGATGCATGGTTGTTGAATAATTTATGATGGACTGAATGGAGTACAACATATAAAACGTTCCAGCTTTGCATTTGGTTATTATGCAGAGTTTTTCCTGGGGCTTGTTTTTAAATGTCAGTTTTTAAGGGTTTAACACTTTAAGCCCAGAGACACCAAGAGGCCAGGCTGCAGAGACGCCGAGTGGATGCTCTGGCTGTGTCCTCGGAGGGCACGTCCATCTCCGCTCAGCAAGAGCCAGGTCACAGTGAGGCAGCCACACGTCCATGAGGGATGGAGGCGTGTGTGTGTACCTATGGCTGATTCATGATGGTACTTGGCAGAAAACAACAAAATTCTGTAAAGCAATTATCCCTCAGATAAAAAAAAAAACACGAAACAGTGAAGTGTCTCTTGGAATTAGGAGGCACAGCAAATATAGACAACTAGGAAAGAGGAGAAAAAAATGAGAGAGAGGAAATGAAAGACTGGCAGACTTAAGAATACAAAACACCTCAGGAAGATGTAAATACAATTATTACTCATGGTCTAATAAAGTTAAAGGACATGGAATTCCAAAAATAATGTCAAGTTGAAGACGTACAGTGATGCTGATGCCATACTTACCGCCTACAGAGACGCTAAGACACCAGCTTTAAACTCATCCAGCTCCATTTCCCTCCACGAGACGACATCGCAGGGTGTCTGTCTTACACTCTGTGCTCTCTCTTCCCTCCGTGGGACGGGCGAGTGCGGCTCAGCTACAGAGGGAGGAAGACCACCGAGCCCGCCGGCACCCAAAGCGCGCAGAGCAGAAAGGCCCCGGGAACCGGACACCTCCCGGGCGGCCTGAATATTTCATCACCATCCCCAGCGCCCCTGCTACGCCAGCCCTCTGCCTTTTCTCCAAGTGGAGAAGAGAGTCTAGACTTAGCAGAAAAGATAGTTTAAATCACAAATGTCAGTGGTACTAACTCAGATTTATTACTGTATTACATCTTTCTGAGTGATTCTGATGCTATATAAAGTTTACATCGTGAAAAATCCACATGATAACCAATGAGGAGAAGCAAATGTTCGTGCTCTCTCTCATCTAAAAGAAAAAAATAAAAGTGTAAAACCCTGCAAATCAACTGTGCCACAACAAAAAATGTAAGTTAAAAAACAATTATTTTTTAAGCTTAAGATCTCCAATGAGCAGGTGCCCTCAGTTGGGCTGGCACAGGCACTGAGGGGCCAGACCCCTGCAGCTCAGAGGATACGAAGACCCCATGCTGCGGCCAGAGCACACGGGCATCGCTGAGGACCAGGGACCCTCTGCTACCCGTGGGCATCGCGCTCCAGTGTGCGGGGCATGATGGAGACACTGGGATGCATGCAGTCTGGAGTAAGTCTTTGAATCCTGTCACAACAAAAACACTCTACACACGAAGGAATTTCACAAAGGTCTCAATTACAGGCAGGCAGCCAGAATCCAGGTGGGAAACGGCAGGGCTGATCCCAGCCGAGGCAGGGGCAGGGACAGGTGGGGCAGGCTGGGTGGGGGCTGCTGGCAGCGGCAGGAGCGCACTCCCGCGGGCCCCGCCCCACGCCCCCCCAGATGCCCCCCAGATGGCCCCAGCCCCGCCCAGGCCGCAGTGCCAGCCGAGCCGGCCCAGCGTCAGCGCCAGTGGCCGTCCTGCTTGCTCACTCACTCGCCCGCCCAGGAGCCGGCCGGGGGCCCTGCGGCAGCACTAGGCGGACAGGCGGGGTCCGGTGACCAGTGGCGGCCCGCCCTCCAGGGCTGGCCGCCCCGAGGTACAGCAGGCCGATGCACCCTACCCGGACGTGGGGACACAGGAGGCCCCGCAGCCCTGAGCCCACTTGAAAAATGGCTCTTTCCGGAACCTACCCCCCACCTCCCTCCGCCGCTCCTTGGCCCAGGCTGCCCAGTTCCTCCCGAGACCCCCTCAAGCCCACCCACCCGCGTGACAGTCTTAAGCTGCAGCAGAAACATCAGTTCGGGTACATGTGCCACAAGGTCAGGACACACGGAGGCCGTGAACCCAGAAGCCCCAACTGTCCAGAAGCACCACACCAACCAGGAGCCCCCTCGCTCCCACCCGGCCCCCCACAGCCAGGCCTGAGTGGGAGGTGGGTCCAGAAGCGGGTGCCGACCTCCTCCTGCCTTCGGCGGGCAGACCCACCCACCAGCTCCTGGCTGGCTCGGGGCACCAGCCTGGCCATAACTGGCTGGGGAAAAGCAAGCAGGATGAGCCAAAGCTACAGTGTTTCAGGGTCTACAGCTGATGGGACTGCGGGGCTAATTCTGACTCCAGAAACAAAATCTGGTTCAATAACCTTCAAATTAACTGGGGGTTAAACCATTTAAATTTTCCCTTCCCATTATTCTTTGACACTCCCTTTTTATCTGTGCTCTGTATTTATTTCTGTTTGTGGTTTTTAAACCTGGCGAAGTGAGGATATAAATAAAGCTACAGGGTTTAGCAAATAAAAATAAAGGACATTCAGTTAAATTTGAATTTCAGATAAAAAGACAAATATCTTTGTAGTCAAAGTAGGCCCAAAATATTGCCCAGCAGGTTTCATCTGACGAGTCTAACTACGAAGAGGGCCCCGTTTCAGGCCTCCTACAGGAGACTGCCCGCCGCCTGCAGATCCGGTCACCCACTGCAGGACGCAAGAGGGAAAAGCCGCAAGCGCCGCAGCGTCCTGACTCGGCTTTCTCCAGCGGGGCGGACGGGAGGCCTCTGCAGCCTGCGTCTCTCCCTGGCGCCCCCAGGGAGACACAGGGTCCCCGGTGCCCAAGGGAACCCACCCAGGAGGCACGGCCGAGGCAGGGCAGGTGGCAGGAGGCGCGTCTCCACCCTCCTCCGCCCCCACCCACCCCTGCCCGCGACCCCTCGGGGCTCCTCACGCCCCAGGTCCAGGGTGTGCTGGGCGCACGGCGGCCCCAAAGTCGTGAGCTCTGAACGCCCAGAGCTAGAAGTGCCCCTTGTGGAAAGGGCCCTGCCAACGGGCCTGCAGGCGGGTTCTGAGAGGAGGAGGCCGTGCCAGTTACCACGGGCCTGTGCCATCAGACGTGTCCTGGGGGGGCAGAGGGAAGGGGGCCCGGGGAGGCCCTGTGAAGACGGAGGTGGGGACTGGGGCGGGAGCGTCGCGGTCACAAGGAGCCTCCGGAGCTGAGGAAGGCGGGGGGACCCCCCCACCCCCAGGAGCCTCTGGAGGGCACAGGCAGGCCCTGCCCACACTTCCAGGCGGGCATCTGCATCCAGCAGAGTGAAAATAAACCCCCACCTGAGGCCCCCAGCTGGCAGTACTGTGTCACAATGGCCATGGGAAACGCGCGCTGCCGGGCTCCAGGGCCTCCCCCAGCCCCGCCACTCACCCCCACGGTGCGGAGCAGCAGGCTGCCTGGCACCACTGCCCATCCCTCTGCGCCGGGCTCCAGACCTCAGGGGCAGAAGGCGGTCTGAGCACCTCACACTGCCCAAGTACCTCCAGGTAATATGTGTCCCAGGCCAGGCTTCGCGGGGCGGGCCACAGGCTGGCACGAAGTAGGGGCTGGACGCAGATGCGCCCATGGGTGCCCACCAGCTCAGAGCAGCCAGGCTGAGGGCACCCGCAACGCCCCGCAGGCCACACGGCCCCCGGCGTCTCACACTCACTCTCCTAGCTCATCCGCACGGCAGTCTCAGCATTAACCACGCTCTACAGAGACTGGCTCGGAGAGGCAGCCTGCCGAGGCCGGCCTGGACAGCAGGGTGGGTGAGGAGCGGGTACCCAGGGCGGTGATCTGGGCTGGGTCTCTCGGCCACAGCAGCAGGACCGACCCGTCAGAGGTCAGCGGACAGACGCCCTCCTGACCCTCGGTGACCTCGCCGGAGGGGGGCAGTGAGGGGCGCCCAGGGCCACCGCACTCTACGCACCGTCTGCACACCAGGCAGGCACGTGGCAAGTGCAGCCCCGGGCGTCCACCCGCCCCAACGGCTAAAGAAGGGCTTTCTCAGGCTAGAGTGGGTCACTCCCTGGCTACCCGCTTCTCCAGACCAGCCACAAGTCAGCCCCAAGGGCAACACCTGGCCCAGCAGGTCCCCCGGTGAAGGGAGAGCCTCACACGCCCTCCTGGCTCGGCCGGGGGCACGATACCCGCAGGGGCTGAGCACGAGGGGGCGGGCGGACACCGGGGGTGCTGCTCCCCGCAGGAAGAGGGCCGCCTGGGGTGCCAAAGGGCCCTGGTGTCTCGGCACGTCCGGGGCTCAGCCAGACGCCGCGCTCCTCCAGCTTCGGGCACAGAACCGAGTCGGGCACACGGGGGGCTGGAAAGAGAGGCGCACTGCAGCATCTCAGACGGGAGGGAGCCAGGGAGAGAGGAGGACCGAAACCTGGGGGTAAACTCTGCCCAGGCCCTGGGGAGCCCCGAGCCCCCCGGGGATGGGAGACCGCCAGGGGCCAGCAGCCCCAGCACCCCAGAGACCACGATGGAGCCGTCTGAGTCTCCACAAGTCAACTCCCAGGACAAAACCAACACTCTTCAGAACAGAGATCCACTGCTGTGGATCATCTGCGCTGTCCAGCGCACAGCCTCCTACTAGAGGCTCAGAGAAACAGGAAGGCATGACCCACAGTCAAGAGACAAACAGGCCAGGGGAACCGATCCTGAAATAACCCAGGAGCTGAAATCACAGGCCAGGACTTTAAAGCAGCTAATACAGTGTGTTCAAGGATTTAGCGGGAGATACAGCCACAGTAAACAGGTGGCCTATTTTAGTAGAGAAATGGAAACTATTTAAAAAAAGAAGCAAGTGGAAACTCTAGAAATAAAAACTACAGTAATTGAAATTTTACAGCTCATCGAAATGGACTTAATTTGGACTGCAGATGGAAGAAAAAAGAGATGAAAAAGAAACAACAAATGCTAAAATTTGAACCAGGCCTGAGTGCCCTGGGAGACAATAACAAACATGTAATACAGCACCAGGAGGAAAGGAGAAACAGGGCGGGAAAAGCATCTGAATAAACCATGACCAAATCTTCCCCAAATTTGGTAAAAAAAAAAAATTATAGCTCAACAAACTCTGCACAGGATAAATTCAGAGAAAACCTTCCCAAGGACATCACGGTCCAAGCGCTGGGATTCAAAGGTGCAGACGAGAGCTGGCAACACGGGGCGGGTACACAAGGGCTGGCTCCCCCGGAAGACAGGCGGGCCAGTCAGAGGGCCGAAGAGAACCCGGACTCCAAGCCAGCAAAACGGTCCTTTGAAGTGGAACGAAAATGAGCCCAGTTCAGAGAAACCCCAACTGGGAGAATCTGTCACCAACAGGCAAAAAATGCTAACGGAGTGTTTCATGCTGAAGAAAACTGATGCCAGATGGAAAGTCAAACCTATACCCAAGGAAGGGAGCACAGCAGAACTGATGAATGC
The DNA here is from genome assembly GCA_020226075.1 of Hydropotes inermis. Lineage (NCBI taxonomy): Eukaryota > Metazoa > Chordata > Mammalia > Artiodactyla > Cervidae > Hydropotes > Hydropotes inermis. The sequence goes on from CM035298.1 coordinate 45,808,468, forward strand.
TGGGTAAACATTTTAAAAATATGATTCTCCTTCTTTTAATCTCTTAAAATACATATGACTTCTTAAAGCAAAACTGTAATAGTGTTTCGTGGCTTAGAGCGGATGCAGATGTAAGACAAATGCCAACAAATAGCTCAAAGGCGCACAAATGGAACTTTTATTACTGTTATAATGCACAGCTCTTACATTTTATCTAAAGTGTTATGAAATTAACTCTAAACAGATGGCAAAAAGTTAAGATAGGCATTTTAGACCACTAAAAAATAATGCAGTTTATAATAGCCAGGACATGGAAGCAACCTAGATGCCCATCAGCAGACGAATGGATAAGGAAGCTGTGGTACATACACACCATGGAATATTACTCAGCCATTCAAAAGAATTCATTTGAATCAGTTCTAATGAGATGGATGAAACTGGAGCCCATTATACAGAGTGAAGTTAGCCAGAAAGATAAAGACCAATACAATATACTAACGCATATATATGGAATTTAGAAAGATGGTAACGATAACCCTGTATGCAAAACAGAAAAAGAGACACAGATGTACAGAACAGACTTTTGGACTCTGTGGGAGAAGGCGAGGGTGGGATGTCCTGAGAGAATCGCATTGAAACAAGTATACTGTCAAGGGTGAAACAGATCACCAGCCCAGGCTGGATGCATGAGACAAGTGTTCAGGGCTGGTGCACTGGGAAGACCCAGAGGGATGGGATGGAGAGGGAGGCGGGAGGGGGGATCGGGATGGGGAATACATGTAAATACATGGCTGATTCATGTCAATGTATGGCAAAAACCACTACAATATTGCAACGTAATTAGCCTCCAACTAATAAAAATAAATGGAAAAAAAATAAAATAAAAAATAATGCAAAGACGTACAGCCAAAAAAGTCAACACAGGAATTAAGATGCAGTACTAGAAAATGTGTGTATTTATTACAGATACACACACACTTGGTACATGAACCCATAGATACAAACATGTGCATCCCTTTGTGTAAGTACACACAGACACGCATGCACTCAACTAACCCAAAACAAGATAAGAAAGGAAAAGCAGCAACAACAAGCAGAAAATAGGACAAACAGAAAACAAAGTGAGACCAGACAGGCAGGCCAGGCGTCAGCGGCCGTCCCGGGCGAGCACAGAGCACCTGGGCGCTGACGACGCTCTTCTGTTTACTCTGTCTGTGGTCACATGTTCTCAGCAATACACTTTTTCATTAGTATTAAGAGTGTTCCAAACATGACCTATAGTCAAGTGGGCCTTAGGAAGCATCACTACGAACAAAGCTAGTGGGGGCCATGGAGTTCCAGCTCAGCTCCTTCAAACCCTGAAAGCTGATGCTGTGAAAGTGCTGCACTCAGTACGCCAGCAGATTTGGAGAACTCAGCAGTGGCCACAGGGCTGGAAAAGGTGAGTCTTCACTACAATCCCAAAGAAAAGCAATGCCAGAGAATGTTCAAACTAGTATACAATTCTGTTCATTCCACATGCTAGCAAGGTAATGCTCAAAATCCTTCAGTCTAGGCTTCAACAATACATGAACTGAGCTTTCACATGTACAAGCTGGATTGTAAAAAGGCAGAAGAACCAGAGACTAGTTGTGTCAGACCCTGTGACCCCATGGACTACACCCACCAGGCTCCTCTGTCCATGGGATTCTTCAGGCAAGAACACTGGAGTGGGCTGCCATTTCCTCCCCCGGGGGTCTTCCTGACACAGGGATCGAATCTGCCTCTCCTACATCTCCTGCATTGGCAGGCAGGCTCTTTACTGCTAGCGCCACCTCCCAAGAGCAGGGCAAACATCAAGCAGATGGACAAAAGGAGGAGGATTGAGGATTAGGTCGGCCCCGGAGTTCCAGCCTCCAAATAAATGGAGTTCCAGAGAGAACACAAAACTGAAAGAAAGTGAAGAAGCACACAAAAAAGACCAGGCCCAGGCTGCACTGGGCTGCCTCGCCCACCGGTGATGAGAACACATCATCGTGTTCTGATGGCTCAGAGCTCAGGGAACAAGGGATGCTCCTGTGGGCCTCCTGGGGCCAGATCGCAGAGAATCACTAGGGCGTCTGCTTCCCGCCAGAGCTGGGAAAGTGCCACATGCAGCACAGCAGCGGCTTCGACATTCTGAGAACACACTCCTCGGTAGAGTTCTATACCCAGCTAAACTAAAAGTTAACTGAAAAGCCATCTTCAAAATCGAGAGCAAAGGAAAAATCCAGATGAGGTTTCTTGGCTATCATGAGCATGCACTTCCACAGAACCAGGAGTGAGCCCAGACTGGGAACAGAGGTCCTGAGCGCAGACACCTTGCACACGCAGGTCCCGTGGGGGCCAGGACAGAGCGGGGTGCGGGGCCAGGGGCCACCACGGGAGGGGAGCCACAGGCCTGCGCAGGGAAGGGCTTGCGCTCAGGCAGCTCGTTCGAGGGGCAGACAGGTGAGCAGCAGACGCTGGTGTAGCCGGCGGTGCAGTGACCGAGCCGGGAAACGGCGGGCAAGGGAGCATCACCGCCTCGGAGGGGAGGGCCAGGGTCCCTGCGCCTTCCAGAGAAACCAAACACTCAGACTTTAAGACAGCAGCTAAGACAGAGGAAACGCCTGAGAAGACGGAGCCTGGGATGCCTGCCCTGGGAGATGCAGCCAGCAGGACAGGAGAGCGCCTGCTGTCTTCATTCTCTAATCAGTAGGTTTAACTCCTCATCTAAGTGTCCTAGAAGGGTGGCCAAGACCACAGTAAGGGACAAAAATAAGACGTAGAGAAAGATATATACGTAGCACAGTGTGTGTAAAAAAAGAGTCAAGGCAGGATACATATGGGATATCATCTGATGACGGGGTTGGGGGCAAAGAGGAGAGAGGGGGGAACACAGAAGGACAAACCAGGCGTTTCCTTTGTCTTTTAGTCCACGGTTTCAGGGTTGAATCTGGTGAACCCCCAGAAACCACAGGAAAACGTGCTTGTTAAAATCAAACATGCCCGTGGTTTGAGTATACTTCTGAGGACTGACTACAGCTTTAATTTTTTTTACATTACTTATTTATGTATGTAGGCCACACTGAGCAGTGCGCAGGATCTTAGCTCCCCGATCAGGGATGGGATCCAGGCCCCTGCAGTGGAAGAGCACAGTCCTAACCCCTGGACCACCACGGAAGGCCCTGCTTACAGCTCTTCTCGGACGGCCAGAGGAGCGGGTAACTGCCACCCCCAAAAGTAAACATGAGCGATCCGCCAGCCAGAACCCCGAGCCAGGCTCATCTGGGAGCACTGCGGCCTCTCCTCCAGCGCTGGGGGGGACACCAAGAGGCAGGAGCAGCAGCGCCCCCTCGGTGGGGTGTGAGATGGCTGCCCCCCAGCCCACGACAGGAGAGACCCCAGTCCTTGCAAGAGTGGCCAGGGCAGTCCACAGGGACACCAGGCCAGAGGCCCTGGAGCTGTGAACGTCACCTTAAGACGACAGGGCCTCAGCAGGTGTGATGACACTAAGGCGCCTGCCTGGGGAGAGGACCCGGGGTCCACACACGGGTGTAACCACCGGTGTCCTCCCGGGAGGGACGCAGAGCGAGGAGCCAGGACAGAAAAAAGGAGGCAGGAGCCAGGGCTAGATGGCGCAGGCTGGGCGTGAGGGTGCCCCCGCTGACCAAGAGGGCGTCCAGCCTCCGTTTCTGCTTTTAAGCCACTAGGCTGCGGTCCTCGGTTACAGCCACCACGGGAAACTCATACAGGTGCTAATCAGAAAGTAAACTGTGTCTGTGAATTCCACCAAATTCAGAGAAAACGCAACACGCCGTGGCTTCGCTATGTTCGTGTACTCATGGACTCGCTGGACAGCCTGTGTCGAGTCTTAACGACACACTGTTCTTCCTTCATCCTGACTTTTGCTTGACCCACTTCAGACAAAGACAAGCGTCTAAAGGCAGTGTAATCAGAAAGCGCACGTGCTCTCCTCTGCAGTGGGAGGCCTGGACCTCCCGGCCTCCCCCTCTTCGCATGTCCCTGCAGGCTGGCCGCCTCCTCCGAAAAGGCCACCCGGTCCAGGCCTCCCAGCCTGCAGCTGCTCCTCTGCCTGGCCGCCGGCCCCTTCCTCCCAGATGACCTCCTCCCAGAAGAGGGGGAAACCAGCCTGCCCTTGAGCCTGGGGCGCCGGCCCACCCAGCACCCACAGCTCACCTCCTGACCCCACACATGACACTGCTACCCACCCCACCCCGGATCCACTCCACTCGCCAGCCCAGGTCCTCCTGTGCCCACCTCTCCCAGAGGCGCTCCACCATCACTTCGGTGATGGGCTTGTCCCCATCTGAGGAGCATCACGGCCAGGACCTCTAGGCTCAAGACCACTGGGTCGGAGGATGTTCTGATGAAACGTCCCACTGCAACGATAAGTCCCTAAGGCAGGGTTTAAACATCTCTCTTCTTGCTCATTGCCCGCTGCCCACCACCTATCCAGGTGCTCGTCTCAGACCTGGGGTGGAGGGTCTCCGGAGGAGCAGCTCCCTCCCTGCCAGCTTCACGGTCCGTCTGTGGGTCCCACGGCCTCACAGGTGCCCTTTAACCACAGCACGTGACACTGATGGACACTGACCACTCGGATCCACTCACAACCCTGAGGGACCCCACGGTTACAGGCAGGTCCCATTACAAACCCAACCCTGCAACGCGGAAGCCGAGGCACACAGAGTGTGGCCTGCCCTATGATCCGTCTACACCCACAGCCCCAGGCCACTCCGTCTACACCCACAGCCCCGGGCCACCCCGTCTACACCCACAGCCCCGGGCCACTTGTCTACACCCACAGCCCAGGGCCACCCCGTCTACACCCACAGCCCAGGGCCACTCGTCTACACCCACAGCCCTGGGCCACTCCGTCTACACCCACAACTCCAGGCCACCACTCCATCTACACCCGCAGCCCCGGGCCACCCCATCTACACCCACAGCCCCGGGCCACTCCTCTACACC